>JAVYIG010005868.1:0-128454 GCA_035222895.1 Strongylocentrotus droebachiensis
CACCCAAGTTTCTGATCTTTGTTTTATTCTTATCCGTTTTAGTGGCGCTATCATATTCAAATTTGAGATAAAAACATGTTGAAATATTGACCATGCCTCATTTACATTCTGTACAGTCAGTTATTCGTGACCAATCAACAACAGATAGTTGAAGATTGAAAGACTCCTCTGTATATTTTTTCATGGATCTGATATCATTAGTCCCTGTGATGACCTATAGCCAGTCTAACATTTTTCCGTGTACAGAAAGTAAAAAAAATGGTCGCTAATACCTAGATCAATGACACCACTTTGACTTATTTTATTTTCTTTGGTACAACCAACATGATCCAATAGAGAAGAACATCATTAGGTGTAACGCGTGTTGCCTCTTTAATGAGTTGACTAAACCCATGAAGACTCAACAAGTCAATATATTTTTTAGCCAGTGGCGATTTGCGAAGAAGACAAATATTCAAAGAATTATTGCAGCCCCCCCCCCCCCCATCCCCGGGATTTACGCCCCTGGTTCTAAGTATCACGCAAAGAGAAAAGTGTTTAAGTTCATCCCTGTTATACCAATTGTCTAAGAACTCGAAATTCACTTGAGGTTTATCTTTTATAGGTGCCCCTTTTATCCAGAAAGTGTCCTTTTTTATTGGTAAACCTGCACCTTGAAAGAGGCTCCGCCGCCCCTGTCGGAGGGAACTATTTCGGGCTGTGGGTTGTTTGTTATGCTGCCATCTACGCCGAATTTCGTTGGTTTTATATTCTCACAGGTGTCCGCAGCGCTCATGCAGGCTAGGCAGGCTGCATCGACATGGCGATGTAGCGATGATGCTAGCCAGCGGTACGTGGGTGTACTGTACGGTCGAAAAGACGGCTGAAAAAGATGTGCATCCTTCACGCCCAGCCTGCAACCACCGCGGGTGTGATTGTTCCGATACCTAGCCTCTCAGCGGTATAGTTGTCAAGCGCTTTTGATCATCACTGTCTGTAAACTACCCGAAAATCTCTCAGGGTGCGCCGAATTGTTATCATTTTCCAGAAAAGAAGGCAAAACACTTGTGAAATTACTGTGGATTTGAATCAAAGGTGACGGAAATAGAAATTTGAGGTGAGAACCAGGTCCAGGCCAGTGGCGTATCTATCACTTAGAATAGATTAGAGTCCATGACTTAACTCAATTTATCTACCAAGTTTAATTGTTAGCCCTTGTCATCAGTCACTCATGTCAGGAGGGGCACCCGACTCAGTGACACAGGATCATGAAGATGATCCACATCATTGACATAAATGGGTTGGGTGGGGGAGCGGAGGGTAGGAGGGTGGTGCATGGTGGTGGAGCAGCAGGGAGATAGATTTCCTCATCTCTACATAATTTGTACTCTTTAAGGTTTGGGGGGGGGGGGGGGAGGGGTGGAGGTGGAGTGGTAGGGGATGGATTGCCTCATCTCTCAATAATTTGAAAATTTGTATTGTTTTTATTTTGATGATTATTGTTTGCAAAATAATGAAACAGTTGGCATATAGAAGGTCTAGATCTAGTCAGTGTTATTCAAATAAATTTGAGGGAAATGAGTGAGCTATATACCTCTGGCTCCAATGACCACCTCGATCTATACAGAGACTGAATTGCATCGCAAATGTACATGTATTGTTAGCGAGGGAAGGTTAAGCAATGCAGATTGTGCGCAGGAGTGATTGTTGATCATGTAGCTTCAAGAAAACGGACAGATTAGCTTAAAATAAGTCCTTATACAATTGTATTTTTAAGTTTTTACGATGATTTTCAATGTTATTTTTCAGTAGTTTATAGAGATCTATAAGATCTGTCTTCTTTCCTATCATCATTTAAAAAAATCAAACTGTTAAGTCTCAAAAAAGAAGAACCGAAGACAATTTTTGTGCAGAATATCCAGTGAAAATCTGCTAGTTAATGCCTTCTCATGTGTGTGTGTGGCAAGGGTTGCTGTTTGTGTTTGGGGAAGGTTGACAAATGTCGGTCTTATTAAAGAATTTCCCATACCAGATGGTAATTTCTGTCTGTACACCTGTATGTTCAGATGTGCTCTATTAGGCCAGGCCTTCTATGAGGAGATATAGATCTATGTATAGTTAACCGGGTCTCTCCTTTTCATCTGCATCTTGCCCATGTATCCTGTTCTTCCTGTCACCATTTTCTGAAGTACGTTGCATTAATTGTGGCCAAGCAGATCGATGTTTCACATACCCTGCAATAAATGAGTGAAAAGTCAGCGTTTTGGGGGTGTGTTTTTTTTTCCTGATTGGAAACTGGCTGTAAGATGGGGGAGGGGGGCAGATTTGCCCCCATGCCCAGTCTTCATTGTTAACTTGGTGAAACTGAAGTTGGATCAATCAATTGTCTTTGTATGACTCTCCTGTTGATGACAGAATCAATGCATGTTTGAATGGTGTTTCCTAGTCATAAGGCATGCAGGGCCGGCTCCATACACACTTGACTTTTCTTTGGGGGAACCAGACTGGCAATTTAGGGGCCATCATGCATTGAGCCTATTAATTGAGCCCTATGTTTTGGGAGCAGGGAATCTTAATTTACTTCGCAATGATCTGGACAGAGATGTGAGGATATGTCCAAATCAGTCTGGGTAGGGTTATGGGTGAATTTGGTCTACAACCAGTTTGTTCACTACCCAGTTAATCTATTCACAGCCTGTCTACTATCCACATGGTATAATAATAGTTCCATCTCTTTATCATTTGGTATTATAACTACCATTTAGGCTTAGAATAGCCTAATAGTCATTTGGTATAATCTCAAATAAGTCTCCTACCCATTTGGTCTATTGTTCATTTAGTCTAATAACCAGTTATTCTACTTTCTAGTTTGTCTAACGCCCATTTTGTTGACTATCCATAAGGTCTAATAATCATTTGATGATGATTATCATTTATGATTTAATGATCAGGCCAAGTAAAAAAATTATGTGTTTCTCTTTTTTAAATCAGTGAGGGAAGCTGTACTATAATTTGACATTTTTGGATTTTTTGTTATTTTTTTCAAGATGGCCGCCATTTATAAAATGGCTGCTGAGACAAAGCATTTTGATCATATTATAGTATCTACAATGTACATGTACCTGTAGATGTAAAGCGGATGATATTTTATCTAGTGCTGTAGTCAAACGTTTAACCGTCCGGTATCCGACCGCCCATGGCGGATTCCGTTTTCAATTGGCCGGTTTCGTTTACCCGTTTTTTTTTTTATTTTTTTTTTAATTTTTTTTTTTTTTTTTTTTTTTTTTTTTTTTTTTTATATATTTTTTTTTAAAGTTTCGATTTATGCCCCTACACCTGGCACTATGCCTGGCAATGTCTCCCAGCTCAGTAATCTGTGTGTTGACTCACCACTCTGAAACTAGAACAACACTCCAATTTGTCTGTCATCTTGGTTTGAAAGTAATCTTTGTAATAGATCTCAATATGTAATTTATAATAATAATTCATCCAACTTGAACACATGGCCTACCACAAGGTTCTATCCTAGGTCCTGTACTGTTTTTACTTTACATTAATGATCTTACACATTCCTCTAAAATCGACATTGTTACTATTATTTATGACAAGTTCACAAGCACAAATGAAATTCCTTCCCGCTTTTTCACACGGACCTGGCTTGCTGCCGACAGAGTCGGTGAAGAAAAAAAAAAGTTTAGAAAAAAAAAAAAAAAAAAATTGTTTTTTTTTTTTTTTTATTTTTTTTATAAATAAATCGTTTAACCGAAAACCGTCCGGTTTTGACTGGCGGTTAAACGGAATTGGAGATATCCGTGATGTTACAGCACTAATTTTATCACATACTGTAAGTTTGTCTTCAGTTTGTCAATTCAGAAACAAAAATCAGAAATTAAATGATTGTCTCTCTCTTTCACAGACCACAGACAAGTACTAAATACATGCAGTGGCTAAATGTTTAATACCGTACAGTGCAAAAAGTTCGCACCTATAGATTAGAGATTAAAAATATCAAAATTGCAAGATGTCAAAATTACTTGTCAATGAATTTATAGGACCTCAACAATCAACTGCAGTATCATAGCTACATGTACATGTACCTCACCTTCAACACCTTCTTATGCCCGCTCTAGGAAAACTACGGGAAAAAATACCACATACAAATCATGAGAGACTCTTATCAAAGTTGGTAGACAATGTGTATTCAGGGAAAGGTGTTCATGCAAACCATGAGTTGCCTTTTCCCTGCTTTCAGTTTCAAGCTGTCAGTCATTTCTTCTCCCCTCCATTTATCACTCATCCAGCACTGCCAAATAAAGCACCCTTCAAATTGTAGAAAGGCAATTTAGATAACATATGCATACCCCCGGTAGATACTTTTTAAAAGCCCCCTCCCCCCCCCACCCCTAACAAAAAAAACGAAAAAGCAGCAATGAAATATTTGTTTCAAAGAATTTGTAAACTGGTAACAGTTTGAAGTCAAACAATAAACTTTTATTTATAGGTTTAATAATTTAGGAAAAACTAGTAAATGCACAATTGACCAATTATTAATAGTTTAAACGATGCCATTTCATATATCAGGTAGAATGTTGGGTAGGGAATTTGTGTTGATTCTACAGACACTGTCCTGTTTGCTTTGCATTATCTCTTTGGGTGGATCCATTGGTTCAAAGAGCGTTCAATGGAGCTCTTAGTCAAATACTGAAATAGAGGGAAAATACTATGAAAGGCTAAAACTTCATGTACCATACATGTAGCTGCTAATTTGTGTTTGCTCTCTATACAGGAATGGAAAAGGGTATCTGATTTGGGATACAGGAAAAATTTAATATATTTGTTGAGATACAGGAAATATATCAAATATTATAGTATTAATGACTGCTTTGAGAGAAATAGTTGTTTTATTACGCTCAAGGGAAGGTTAGAATTGTGCTATTCCCCGAGGCTTGCCGAGGGGAATAGCCCAATTGTAACCTTCCCGAGAGCGTATGAAAACAACTATTTCTCGAATATTAAAGCAGTCATTAATACTTTTATATGCCAAAAAAAATAGACTAAAAAATAAAAAATATTTTTCATTTTTGTCGAAGACGGGATTCGAACTCTTGCGTACAACAAGAGGTGTATCGAAAACCAACGCTTAGACCACTAGGCTATCGCGCGTCGTTAACATGCTTGGCAGTTTTCTCCAATATATACATTAAAATGGATTGAAAACGGCTCTGCGTGAGGGATGCTTCGCAAAAGCTCCATGAAACGGGCCCTTCTTTTACTTTTGCAATGCATATTGGCACGAACTTAGATCAAGATCTATCGGCAGATGTTGTTTTTTTGTTTTTGAGAGTTTATTTTCGTCTTCATGTCAACAATGCAAGATAAAATTGTCGGTAAGATCGATCGAGATTCAATTGTATTGAAATTACCGACCAATCCTTCGCACACATTACGGTATCCTCCATCGCTCAAACCATTTTTTAACATGTAAACCTATGGGGTAACCATGGAGTAACCATGGTTATTAAAAATATTGAAATGTTTTATGCATGGTTACCGAGAATTTTACAGGAACAGTTGAAGTTTATGAATGCAATTCGACCAATCAGATGGCTGGATTTCTTAAGTGAGGTATATAACAAATGATATGGAACCCTCTCTTCAAATTATGAAATCTAGATGAGAAACGGGGAATCAATAATACTTGGCCTAAAATGGACTGAAAAAGAATGTGGGTGTATTTACCCAAATCAAAAATGGAAATGGACTTTGATAACATATGTACAAGATTTGGAAATGAGAAAAAGAGTATTTTTCCCCCATATATATATTTGCAGACTTGACTTTATAGCATACTGTTTGATTTATTATGCTCTACCATGGAGTAGGTCCATGGCTCTACTAAAGGCGCGTCTTCATCATCTCGAGATTGCCAAATAGCCCGCTATTTCTGATTTGGGAAATAATCCCGAAGTAACAAATCGCGTCTTCACAATCTCGAGATTCGACCTCGAAACTTGAAACTCAACCTTAAGAAATTAGATCGAGATATTTTGCTCAGCGTTAGCGTGTATTGCAAATCTTCAGTCTAGTGAAGACGCACGGGACAAATAGCTGGATATTTTGACAAATTGCAAACTATCCTAAGATATCTTGGGATGACAATCCTGACCAAATATCCCGCTAATTGCTACTTCGGTTTGATGAAGACCCAAATTAGCTGGATAGTATTCGATCGGGTTAGTTCAAATAGCTGGATATTTGGCAATCTTGAGATAGTGAAGACAGGCCTTAAAGGGATCGTTTAACAATGTTAAATCTGAGATACACGGCCCTACGTGTTATCAGTGTCTGTGATATGGTGTAATATTGAAGCACTAAAAAAAATTGCGCTTCAAAATGATCAAGAAGTGCCTAAAAAAAGTAAAAATCTTTGAGTGACCGGTTTTACCATACTCGTTTTTCCCAATAGACTGTAGTGTTATGAAAACCGTCAGGTGAACGGTTTTCAAAATGTGTAATTCCAATCATAAATATCTTGATAATCAGACAGGCGATCGGCTTTTAAAAGTCATTGGGTTCCTGACTGACCTAAAGGTTTATAATTATCATTGCATCATGAGCTAAATCCAGAAGTTTGTTTCAGAATCTGAGACAAAGTTACCGGATCCCTTTAAGGGTAGGGAGAAACTCTTATTAGTGAGTGCTAGGGTTTATTTGCGAGTAAATCCTTGTACACCTGACATTCCACCGTGACTGACCCCAGAGCTCAGGCCTGAAGTTTATTCAGAGTCCACTCAGCAAATTTGTATTGATCTGTTAACCATGGCTACTAATTTGATAGATGGTTGCATAATCACATTGATCTATGCATATTTATAGTATAGAATTTCCTCTCATTGTGTGCAGATGTAATTGACCCCTTCGGAACTAAATTATGCTACTTAAAGTCAGTTTTCTGATAAAGGCAGTTTTCTGATAAAGGCTTACATATTGGGGCTGTGCTGAGGTATAGCTGTCCATCTTTAGTTTTAAGTTGTTCACATTTTCCCATGAAAACATTTCATAATAATCTGCTGTTTTGGTCATTACAACAAGATAATACACGTCAGGGAACTAAACCTAATAAGGTGTGACGTAATTTTGTTTCATTTACCATTGATGGTAATGCTTAATGAATATTTAACTATCATGAGTTGACCTAATTTGCATACACGCAAGCTAATGCAGATTAAACCAATCAACGCATTGTGTGCACATTGCATACGCACGCGCCGTACGTTGAGAGGTCAGAAGGAATGAATATTTATGAAGTGATCACACGTTGACCTTATGCGACCTCATACTCTAACGACAGTTAGCCAATCAGCATCGCGTATTACAAGGTACATGTAGTCACACGCGCATACTATTGCATGTACACCAATAGCATGAACATAGTGGCTTCGCCTAGCTAGTCTAGATTGGCAAGGGTCATGAATATTAACGAGGTATTTATGGAAAAACTACCCGGTATGCAAATTTCCTCAAGATTTCTCACAAAATATATGCATAAGGATCTGTTGCAACTACATGTACCTATGTAGGATTTTTGTGAATGAACAATATATTGACAGTGAATTGCCCCGCCCAAGTTGGCCATCCGGTTGGAAATATTCCACCACGTCAATGTAAAAATGGGTGGTATGTTAGGGCTAATTGCCCTAAAAAGTTTTTATCTGAGGCTTGCCCATTCAATTATTATAAAGATGACTGTGAATTCCTTTGGTCTATGTATACATTCTTTCATTTGGATAAAGATTAATATTAATTATTTTAGAAATTTTACAAGTCTATGATAAATGTTTTCCCCTGTAATTAAACTGTGTATTAAAGTAATCAGCAGAATTCTAAGAAGCCCTGGATTACAAAGGGAATCTTGAAATCAGTCAAACAAAAACATTTAAAAAAAATTGTTTAGCATAATAGGCAATATTTATTGTATACAAATAAATTAACTAACATGAGTTCAAAAAGAAATTATCCCAATAATTTATTTAATAATGTCCAAGGGGATCTGAAAAAGATTTGGAGACAAATTTTGACGAAAAAAATGACATTTTAGTAATTTTTTGTGATGGACCATATCGGAAAGTTTCTGCCACTACATCACCCGACCGCTAGTGACCTTACCAATTCAATTTGAAGTTTCCATATGAACAGTGATTACAACAACTTTCTTATTTTTATCTGATTTCGTTCAAGTGTCATCAGTCTGCTTCTTTTAGTCGTCTGCTTTCTTTTAGAGTTGTTTGCTATTAGGTTTGGATTTCCCTTTAAAGAGAAGGTTGAGTTCTGGGCAGAGGTGAAAAATAATTTGTGAGCGTTATCATTGTTATTATGCAAGTGTTGAAAAAAGTCAAACAAAAAATGTTCCCTTAAAGGTACTATGTTCCTTTTGCAGCCAACTTCAAATTATGTAGAACTTTGCAGGAATTATGAATATTTCATGTACAGTGTATGTCCTATCTGTGAAATTTGAACGTTAGTAGTGTCCTCATATTCAAATTATGCAAGGAAACCCGTTTACTTGCTAGACTTCACTGTCAGACACTATTGAGTGACTGACTGGCTTTTTTCTGGCTTTTTTTCTTCTTTGGTAATAACATACATGAAAAGAGTTGTAAAGGGTACATGAGCATTTGTCTACATCAATAACCCACTTCTTGTGATGGCCAAGATTAAACTGATTGAATCTTTGCGCAGCATAAAACGTATGACCATTCGGTACAATTGTCTGAAAATCAAGACTAGTACTTTTGGGCTCTATAGCCCTAAAGTCGATTTGACAACTAATAGTCATTATTTTCCCACTTGAAGACATTTTCAAGCCCACCTTTTTTAGGGAAGTTCTAAATAAGTATTATCTTTCAAATGCAGTTGGAATTTAACTTTTTCATTTTTTTGGCCTGCAAATGGGACATAGTATTTAAAAGCATGGCTCTTCAAATGCCTTATTCTATATGTAAATATGGCATACAGGTGTATATCAGCATAAAAATCTGGACAGAATTTTATGCCACATGTTTGTGTAGTCCCATATCTTTCTGTGTACAGTGCTTGTAACTTTACCAAGACTGGGCCAAATTTCTTATCATTTTGATGATTCCAGAACCTTGCAGTACACACCAATACAATATGCTAGATGATCAAACTTTTCTGATCGATTCCACACAGTTTCTTTCACAATGCAATCGCATGACCAGAACTCAACTTAAAAAAAAAAAAATAATAATAATAATATAAGCTTCCCTCATAGTGTACTTGTGTACATCCTTTTCAAAGTTTTGACTCAAATAGCATCTCATAAAATCTGATAATGGAACTGTGCCCCCTACTAAATCTCCATCTGCCCTTAGGATGAATAATCTTTTGATGGGATTGGGAATTACTCGAGTTTTTGTAGAAGATGTGTTTTTCTTTCCCTTAGTTTGCTCCTTTAAAATGTGAGCAATACTTTAGTCACATAATTTCAGCAAGTGTTTTTTAATCTACATAAATTTTGCCTTTCTGGTTTAATTTATTCCTCTCTGTTTTTCCTGTGTTGAATTTACACAGAGCAAATTTGTCTCTTGGTGCTGGTGACGAACAAGAACTTTAACATTGTTCAAATCTGTGCCCCCAGGGCCTTTATAATCATGCACAAAACGTAGATCAACAAAGACTGCGCTTCACATCTCTCATATACAGCTGACAAATAATGACCAGTGGAGCATGGAAATATTAAGAAACAAGGACTAAATAATAATCTGTGTAGGATAAAGGAAAGACTTATGAGTGAACATTGCACCCATGGGACTCCTCTTTCCCTCTATGTTGGGGATAAAGTTTAATCTTTTGATCAAGTTCACACAGATTTGGCTTCAGCATTGTGATGAGGACATGGGTGGAACCGATTAGTGTGCCATGGGTTTTTCTCTCCTTCTTTTAAATGTGAAATTGTACTGAACATTTACTTAGCAGCCTACATGTATATGTAGGCGTAGATGCAAGGTTTCTACATGGGAAAATGCAAATGTTGAGGGAGCTGTGAATCATGATTTATAGAGTCACACTATTTTTCTTTGCTTGAACCGGAGAGTTGCTGTGCAAGTGTTGGGAATATGGAGTGCTTTGTATGAGCCAGGAATGGACTAACTAAACAGTGAGTGATATTTATTCTTTTTGTTGCATCAAACAGGATGGTTCATCTTGAGAAGAGTTTTCCATTTGTTGATTCAGGGAAAGGCTGGATATTGTGTTTTTATAGGATCAACATGTCTATCATTCATGTTCAGCAGAGCACATTCAAGTTGGTGTTATTATTCTAGCAATATAATGGAGTGAGCTGTTGGAGTCACGTATCAGTCTATCAATATCAAGATGTTAACAGATTTTGTTTTTCTTGCAATACCTAAATGAAGAATATGAATTAATTATAATATGCAGGTATTGGTTTGAACATTACTGTATTTAATTTTATATGGAAAATTGAGTGATCATTTTATCATAATTGGTATGACACAATCTGAAATATCTTCTTCCAAATTTGCATTACAAACACTTTCCAAGCAGGGATCTGCACCAGCTGAAAACTTTGTAAATTGAAAGCTTCAGTTTTAAATGTTTTTTTTCTGAGGAGCTTGTGTTTATAAAAAAAGAGGAGGAAGAACGAGAAGGAGAAAAGAAGAATCATTCACAAAGTAGAGTATTGTAGATGTAGAGTATTATAGTCCTCCTACATATTATGTAGGAGGACTATAATTTTCTTTTGCATGATATTTGCTGTTTATAGTTAAATTTTAGACAATGCATGATTCCCTATGCTTATGTGCACTGCATGATGTACAACCCAGAAAGTAGTTATATAAGCGTCCTTACTGCACATCCACTAGACCACACATTTTTTTTTTAGGAAAGCAGAAAATGATTTAAATATGATATAACCAAAGAACACTTATTATCAAAATGACTATGTTATAACAATTATGCAAACCATTGATGTAATAAACTGCCATGTTATTAGCCTCATACATTTCTCTGTATATCTATTCTGCACAGGCCAAGTTCAGCTTGCATCACACATCTCTGTTACCAGGGAATTCCTGCCTCAAAGGCCATCGACCTTTGACCTTTGAACCCTGTGACCTTGACCCCATTTAGAACCTTTCCTACCCCTCCTCCATTCCTTCAACGCCTTCAAGCTTGATTGTGATCCAGATCGCTTAGCCAAAATGGAACAGGTATTTTACCTTTCAGTTCCACGTTTTGAACCTCATAACTGCATATCCATGGATTCATATATAACCACCACTAACTAACCTCACAGCCTGCTCATATCACAGCCAGTGTTAACATGCCTCAGAATGTATCAACATGCCTCTGAATGTATCAACATGCCTCTGAATGTATCAACAGTTATATGCATATATTTTTTGTATGAGTGAATGACTAATATTTAATTTGGCTTTGCCGATCTACCTTTGCACCTTGTTCTATTGATTCAAGATTAACTTTTGTTCAGGTTGCTCTGTTGTTTCTACCAAATGAGCCCCATTTTATATTTCAGATAGATGACATTCAGAAAGTGGACATATTTGTTTGATTGTGGAGCGAGTATACAAAAAAGTTCAATAACTTTTATATTTTTGTACATGCAGGCCGGTATGAGGTTGTGTCAATAATAACGCCTGATATCAAACTTGGACAGCTACATGTACATGCAGTATCAATCTTTATTCTTTTTTGGGGTTACCATTCCATTGTTAACCAGACATTCGAGCAGGGATGCTTAACTTTTTGTTGGGTGGCAATAACCAATCTACTGTCATAATTCCTGAAATGCTCCCCTTTATATTCTAGAACAATAAAGGATTACCTGTTTTGTTGTTCCTAATAGAAAAAGAACAAATGTCTGCTGACTGATAGCCTGAATTTGCTCAACTGAAACAAGACAGGATAGAGGAATAATAACAACCAATGTTGATGTTACTTTGGAAAAACTGTTTTAGATAATAGTGTAAACTTTTTTGTTTGTATAGATCTTTGTTGTGAATTATTGCTTCCTCACAAAAAGATTCAACATTGATTTCTACTAGTACTTGTGCACTTCACAAAACTTCATCATAGCAAACATTCTAATTACATATGAGATTTATTGCCGTCATGCACATACTTGCAAGCACATGTTTTGATTCAGGCATCTTTCATGGAACACACATGCAACCCCAGTTTCAGCATTCCATTTAATTGTGATCCGCAATGTATTTGAGTTTTCAAAAGCCTTCAAACCGTTACAAAAATCATTCATTTTCACCATGGGTAAAGTTATGACCGTCATGCAACCCCGTTTTAGCAGCTGCCTGTATAGAAAGACCACCTGCCTCTAAAGATAATCCATAATAACTTTATACACAGGTTTGACTTTTAGAAATGCATTAATATAATTCATAATACCTTCCTTTGATGAAAGGCTTCCAGTAGCTTCAAGAGTTCAAGTGTCATAACTGTCAATATTTGTTCACACTATTTCATTCACCTCAACTGGTGTAAAATGTAGTACTGTTTTGAAGCACAAGTTTTTTTCTTTAAAAAAATAAATTTTACAACTTGTGTTTGGCCATTTAAGCATATACTGCAAAGTTGCATACACTTGTAACTGTTTATATTTTATTTTACTCAAGTAATAGCTTTGGGGGATATGGGATATTTGATATTGTATCTACAAATGAACTGTATTGAATTAACATCCTTCTTTACTCTTTACATTTTAGAGTCAGAACATCTACACAATATATAATTTTTTTAATAGATTTTGTAGATCATAGACCTACATTTTTTTTGTCCAGTCACACATATTCCATTTAGTACATGGTTTTCCACCAAGACATTGTCATGTGGTGTTTATCCTTCATTTACATGGGTTAATCACTTAAATCACTTTAACATTTATCTAATATTACCACATGTGGTCATTGCATATCGTTCAAAATTAACGCTAATCCACCTGGTGTACGTACATACATGTATGTCCTAACAATAGTAAAGTCTAATGTGTACTTTGGAGAATGCTTTTTTTATATATTTACAGCTCATTTGAATTACTCCCCATATCAATTTTGAAATACAGTTTGTCTTTGTAGCAAACCGGTAGTGCAGTGCTCCAAAAGGAAATATTACTAAATTTTTACCGGTATTTTCTAGGTAATTTCCATTGGCAAAGTTTACCACAAAGTAATTAAAATTTCCAGAGAGAGAGAGATAGAGGGAGGGAGAGAGAGAGAGACGAAGAGAAATAAGTATTTCACTATTTTGTCCTTTTGATATGTGCGGAATGTCAAACTGAACTAACACAAACAGCTTAATAGCGTAAAAGAAAAATCCAGGAATTGCACAGTATTTGCAGAAGACACAAAAAAGTATTGTGCCACATTATTTGACCGAGACATCTCTAGCTTGCATGATCATTCATATCCGGCTTTTTTGTTGCAGTTTGCACGTAAATGAATTGCCTCAAAAGAGATGGAATTTCAGACTTCAGTGCTTTATTATAAACTGAGTGTGCAAATTGAAAAAGCCATAAAAGGGCCCTGTCCCATATTGTGTGGATGTACTGTGCATGTGACTAACAAAATGAATTTTGGTTTGATAGTCAACGTTCCTTTCAAATTTGATGATGTATATATGCACGTTTATGTTGAAAATGTTCATATTGTTTAATCATACATCGTCTGTATATAGTTCAGACCCAGAAGGGGGCTATCTGTGTGCTGAAGTATGAGTTAATGCCCTTCTGGCTCCAATCAATCCATTATAATAAAGAATTTGAATGAAATTGGAAAATTGGAAGTATTTTATTGATATATTACCAATGGTTCGGCACAAAAGCTCTATTATCTTAATCAGATTAGAATTGCTGTAGATAAACACAATATTCAAGTGGCAATCAGAGGAAAAAATGTGGTAAATATTTGCAAAAATGTTGAATGCTTTGTCATTTTTAAGTTTTCCTACTTGATACAAGGATTCTGTTACCTGACATTCTTGCTATAAAGAAGTGTAGAAAATCTAGATGACCAGTTCAAAGCATGTCAAAGCTAATAGTTTGCAAGCACAAACCCTTGTCAGATGTTGTGTGTAACAGTGTCTGCACTTTAAGACTGATGAAGGCATAAAATAGGCTCTTTACTACCGTATATAGCTACTCTGGACACAGCCAGAGACTGAAAGAGCTAGGTTCTGCTCAAGGCTGTAGGAATTGTGATTAAGTCTCAAATTATTACAGCCTGTTACCCGTAGACTACGGTAGTGACAGCGCAGTCAACCTACAATGCTTTCGTACCCTTTGATGAAAAGAGCTGAAAATATTCAATGTACTTTGCTCAAGTATTGTTTGCCATCTTCAGTTATCATCTTTACACTGTACTAGTAAAGGTTAATGTTAAAGGTTAAAGGAATATGCAAATACATTTTTCAGGTACAGAAGACAAACATTTGGATGGCAGAAGGTAACAGAAATCATGTTTATATCTGGATATGATTATATTATGATGTACCTTTCAGTTTTCCTTAAAATATATGAACTTTAATAAGATCCTGTGTTGGTTGAATAGGATTGTTCAGAAAGCATAATAATTTGCATGACTGTACATTTGTTAGTGCTATACAGTTGGCTTCAAATTCAAAATGTTTTGTAGAAGCTCATAGTCATACAGCGTAGTACCCTCTTTACGCCTTATCTAGTTACATTTGTGAAATTCAAATGAAAAGCCACTGCTCTTTAATTCTTTAAAAAAAAAATGGGATCTGCTATTGGTTTGGAAGTATGAGTGAAGGCTCTTTTGGCTGTCAGCAGATTTTGGGAAAAGATTCCTGTGAAGTGTTACATGAATTGATGAACGTAAATGTGTTAAGGCCCCACCGCACTAGTTTGGCCAGGAGGGAGTAGACCTCCCTGCATGGTCACTGACAGATAGTTATCTCATCAAATAAGACCCCGTTCTCACTCACTTTGAAAGTGGTATTAGTTAGACCGCTCCAGAGGAACGGGTATTGAGGAACGGTTTGCGAGCGTTCACACTCCGAGCAGTTTTTTATGGCTTTTACGCGCTTTCTGAATTTGTTTACGGTCGACTGTCGGCAAAACTGGAAGCAGGCCACGATAATGACATCCTTGAATCATGATTGAGATCTCCGTTTCATTCAAGCGATTTTTAGCGACCGGCTATAAAAACGCATCTTTCTCAGCATTTCATGTTTGCGTTTTCAAACCGTTTATTTTTACGACCGACAAAAAATTGCATGAAATCGCTTCATCATCATCAATCAGCAGCAGCAGCATATGAGATGAGAGAATAGTTTCGATCAGCTTATTGGAAAAGAAGTTGAGAACCCTTAACAATCTGAAAGGGGTATTTGAAGGAGTAGTAGAAGACAGTGGCACTGCAGATTAATTCTGTTAATGTGCCATGAAAGTTACCTCTTTGATCAAACCAGTGTCATCCAGTTCCTGGAGGTATTTGCTTTCTTAACGCAGATTCAGGATCTGAAAAACTTGTCCAGAAGACATGACTTTGATCTTCAGAGTTGTGCTAATAATAGCATGTGAACGTCTCAAAATAAAGCGTGGGCTTCATGACATCTTTCTAGCAAGGTTGTCTGTGATTAGGGTGATGTGTGCTGGCAGAGATAATGTACAAGGTGAAACATTGTCAAAATTTAGCTAGATACTCTAAAACTAGAAATTTGTGCATGCATACAATGTTCATGAATTTTGTGAATCCTTCTAGTCAGCAAAAGTTTCTTGCAGCGAAATACTTGTTTACAATTGACTTTCATATATTAATGTTTTGCAATGCGTACAATTTTTTTGCTATGAAAATGGCTGTCCTTAAACAATATGCGAAAGTTTCATATTCAAAATTGTCTTGTTTTACAATATACATGTAGGCCTACTTGTTTGTTGTTGTTGTATTTCTAAAGAAAAAAGTAATAGCATTGGGGACATAATCCAAATGAGCCAATTGCATTTTTTATCTGTTTAAAGATGATAACTACCGGTAGTAATTTATGCAAACACAAATTAAATTAAATTCTTTGTAGATTGTTTGAGGGCGTTGGGGATTGCTTTACCCAACTGCTTGAAAAATATAATTGAAAGTAAGCAACCAGGGGACCGAGGGCGTTAAGTCCTCTCTGAGGGACTGGATGATGAGGATTAAAGCTTTAAAGGGATAGTTGAGTTCTGTTGCAGAGGGCGCTACACAATTTTTTTTTTGCGAGATAATGAAAAACTGAGTGTCAAATTTGAAAGAACATACAATTTAAATGACAAAATCATCTTTGATGCTGCTTGTAAGTGTCGGCTTGCATGGTGATGTAGATATACAGTAGGCTTGCAGGTGCACCATATGAGAGAGAGAGGATTGAGGAGTCCTGAAAAGGACTCTCGGTAATCTTTCTTGGGGGTGTGTAGTCCTGAAAAGGACTGTTTGTGTAGTCTTGAAAAAGACTGTTGGTTATCTTTCTTAGCTTATAGTTCTAAGGAGAACTATAGCGCTTGGAGAGGATGAGTGGCAGGAGTGGCTCGACGTTTTGAACAGCTTGACTATCCGTCGTCAGGAGTGACTACACAAACAGTCCTTTTCCCAAGAAAGACTACAGAGAGTCCTTTTCAGGACTCCTCAATCCTCTCTCTCTCTCTCACACATGGTGCACCCGCAAGCCTACTGTATAAAATCATCTTTGTTTGATTAAAATCGGTTCAGAGACGGCTGAAATATCCATAAATATAACAATTTCTAATACTTGTGTACCACCACAAATATTAGATAATATGAAAAAGTTGTTGAAAAAAAAATAGCGCTGTTTACGTCGCATTTCAGCCAATGCCGATGTTGGCTTTTTTGTTAGCATTTTTGTGTTGGTTATATTACGCACAATCAGCCGGCCCATGTATTGTTATTTTTAATTAAATAATTAATTAAGGGTCACCATATTTTTTTTAAAGTAGAGCTGAATTGGTATGATCCTATTGGCTAAATTTCACACATTTTAGGGTCTAAAATTACCTTCATAGCAATGTTAGGTTCTAAAAGGGCACTACCCCTATACAAATTTAAGTTCGCCGCGAACTCGTATTATGCTCGTGGTAAGCTTAATAAGATCGTTTTTTAGGCTTTAAGCTCGTAACACGCTTCCAGGACGCTAGTAACGATCTTACTAAATGTTGGCGAGCTCGTGCACGAGTTCGTCACGAGCTCGTGGCGAACTCGCGGGTAAACTGGGGAGCTCGTGGACGAGCTCAGGGGTAATAGGGGAGCTCGTGACGAGCTCGTTGGTAAAAGGGGGAGCTCGTGGCGAGCTCGTGGGTAAAAGGTGGAGCTCGTGGCGAGCTCGGGTATAAACTGGGGAGCTCGTGACGAGCTCGTTGGTAAAAGGGGGAGCTCGTGGCGAGCTCGTGGGTAAAACGGGGAGCTCGTGGCGAGCTCGTGGGTAAAAGGGGGAGTTCATGGCGAGCTCGGGTTAAACTGGGGAGCTTGTGGCGAGCTCGGGGGTAAACTCCCCCTAGGAAAGTGAAAAGTATGCCGCAGACCTGCCACAGATCTGCGGCAGAGAGTATGCCAAAGTATGTGGCAGAAAGAAATTTTGCTGCAGACTTGCCGCATACCAGTATGCCACAGGAACAGTCTGCGGCAGATCTGCGGCAGGATGAAATTTTGCTGCAGACTTGCCGCATACCAGTATGCCACAGGAACAGTCTGCGGCAGATCTGCGGCAGGATGAAACTTTGCTCGAGACTTGCCGCATACTAGTATGCCACAGGAACAGTCTGCGGCAGATCTGCGGCAGGATCAACTTTGCTCCAGACTTGCCGCATACTAGTATGCCACAGGAACAGTCTGCGGCAGATCTGCGGCAGGATGAAACTTTGCTCCAGACTTGCCGCATACTAGTATGCCACAGGAATGGTCTGCGGCAGGGCGAAACTTTGCTCCAGACTTGCCGCATACTAGTATGCCACAGGAACAGTCTGCGGCAGATCTGCGGCAGGATGAAACTTTGCTCCAGACTTGCCGCATACTAGTATGCCACAGGAATGGTCTGCGGCAGGGCGAAACTTTGCTCCAGACTTGCCGCATACCAGCTAGTACGCCACAGGAACAGTCTGCGGCTGATCTGCGGCAGGGCGAAAGTTTGCTCCAGACTTGCCGCATACCAGTATGCCACAGGAACAGTCTGCCACAGAAAAGTGGGAAATTATACAGTCTGAAGCAAGGCTATAGGCGGCCATTTTGTAGGACATGCAGTACCATATGAGGTTGCAGGCTGAGCCCATGACCTTGTAAATTCCTGTGTTAATTAGCACTGTTGTCTTTTTAGCTTCTGTCAAACCAAACAATTTGCTTCAAGTTCAACTGGTACCATAAGAGGAATTTATTACATAAGAGGAGGCTGAGGAATTAACGGACTGTTTTTAACTTTTTTGTTGTGCGATATGTGATCTTATCTTCAGCCCCACTAACTCACTTTTTTGTTGTAACTAGGTACCCAAGACGAAAATCCAATTGAAACTAATTGAACACCAATTTAATTTTCAATTGATTTCAATTGGTCTCAATAGGTTTTAACAGGTTTCAATGGGAATTTAATAGGACTTCAGATGGTTTCAATTGGTCCAGATTGTCCCTATTGGACCAATATGGGCCCATTGGCCCCATTGGCCTATGCCCCATTATACTTTAATGGTACCCAAATTGGCCTGAAGTTGGACTTCAATTGGTCCAATTGAAACCATTTGAAAACCTTTTAAAGTCTAATGGGGCAGATTGGTCCAATTGAAATCCCATTAAAGTCTAATAGGGCCAATTGAAACCAATCATCTCATGAATATTCATTATTACTTTACACGTGTGACAGAAAAATACATTTATCATGATTTGTTAAGCTCGCGTGTAAGCGTACTGAAATTTGTATAGGGGTAGAAATGTCATAGATAAGAATAAGAGCAATAAACATGCACTTTGAAGGCATTTGCGGTCTGAAAACAGAACTCAACTACATGTATCCCTTTAAAGTTTTTAACCCGGGACCTCCCGATTACAAGACCACTGCTCTACCACTTAGCCATCGCTCTCCTTGCGATTTATACAAGTATGTTTCTCTATTCACATCTATAGGAAAACTAACCATTGCTCTAGACTAGGTCTCAACATTATTCTGTTTTTACAGGATATATTGATTTAAAAAGGATGATTGTTGCAATGGAACTGAAAGGTATGAAGAGACAAATCTTTGATATCCAGTGTTACATGCACTAAATGGTTTTGGAAAGAAAATGTGCTTTATTATCCAGTTTATTCAAGTTATTATACAATTTTCAACCCCAGGGTAAACTGAATACAAAATCAAGAGT
This sequence comes from Strongylocentrotus droebachiensis, assembly GCA_035222895.1. NCBI lineage: Eukaryota > Metazoa > Echinodermata > Echinoidea > Camarodonta > Strongylocentrotidae > Strongylocentrotus > Strongylocentrotus droebachiensis. The sequence continues at coordinate 19,406 of JAVYIG010005868.1, forward strand.
CAAGACATTTAATTTGCGTCTTTCTTGAAACGGTTGAAGTTTGGTGGAGTGTTATTATATCAACGGGCATGTGGAAGATAATAAAACAAGTGTCTTGAATTCAAACTGGCAATGAGTTCATATTAAGTACATCCTAGACTATGGGGCTTGTTTGATAATATTATTTTGTCATGGCAATGACAGAGATCATCACGAGTCCTCCCCCATGTTTATGATGATTTGAACTCTATGTGCTCCCGGCTCTCAGGATGATTGATGGTCAGGTATTATATCCAACTATTCTTACAATTATGTTTGCATAATAGTACTTGCAGTACCTTTTACAAGTCGTGTGTGTACATTTGACCAGATGTTTAGATACCCCACGAAGAACTAGCCGTGAGAGACTCAGAAAGTTTCTTGCGTCTTTTGAATTCAATTTTGTTTTAAATGATGGCTTTAACAAAGTTTGTTGGGGGATGCACACATAACACAGGCCTGTCATATAAAGGTGAAGGCAACTTTCATTGATATAATACCCCATTATCAGGAGAACAGTTAAAAGATGTCAAAATTCCCATGAGAACCTGTAGCTGGGGGGGGGGGGGGGTAGTGACAGACAGTCCACTGTCCAGGGTGTTATATACTACTGAAGTATGATTGATCAAAGACCACTTCTGGTGATCATCTGTTCATCTGTAAGAATATCTTCAAGTGCACCCGACCTGCTAGAGGTGTGATCTCTGCCTACTTTATACAGTCCTCAAAGCCAAGGGTGTAACCAGGGTAATCTCTACTTGTTAGCATGATGAACTAATGTGATGAAGGATAAGTGATGTCATATTATTCTGATGGTAAACCCTTGTCTGTTCCCAGCAGGGGATGCTGATTGGCCCTGTCAAGGTCAATATCCGCCCCAAAACGACCAGAGCTGAATAGTCTACCATCTTCAGACTTCCTTGTTTTCTTCAGAGTATACCGGTATATTTTTTTAATTCTGGCTGTTGTGGATTAATTCAAAAGTATGTAATAAATTAGTAGCACAAAAGAGAACTTTTGTGCCGTAGAATAGTTGGAAATATAACTTTGAATTATTTAAAGCAATATGCATATTATTTAGTGTGTTAAAAAAGGATTTTGCTGTTTCTTGTAATATCTCATTTCCTCTGTTTGAAAACACCATAGAAAATGTGTGTAATGAGCCTTACTTACCCGCATTACTCTACATCCGTTAGGCAAACTTTAAAAAATAGTTTCTAGAATATCAATTACTGCCAATTTCTTTGGCAAGTGTATTCAATTTGATGTATGTTTTCTTAATAATCTTGATCTTTATAACACTGGCAGTAACTGTATTTGATTTGGGATAGGGGGGGGGGGGGGGGGTTGAATGCCAAAAGTATTTTTCCATTTTAGGAGTGTGAGTGAGTTGCACTCTCCTACGATGCATTATGAATCACAATTAAGATCATACTTTATAGCATATTGATCATTTAGAAAGAAATGGTCATCAGGACAAATGTGACAAAAATTCAATTTAACAAGCGAGGCATCAAACAAGAAATTCAGGCCCTCGTATGTGCCCATGTTACATTATACCACTTATCAAAAAAATAAATTTTCTGAACTTATTGACAGAATTTTATTGATGCACTGAGTTGAGATCCACACAAAAAAAACCTCTTGATGGTTTACATGTATCGGTATTAATGTATAGACACTCAACCCTGTTTCTGCATCCCTCCCACAGAGTTTAGACTTGCATCAACATTTATTCCATTTATTATTTCCAATTATATTCATATTGATCACCACCATATCATTCATTCCAAGTCAATATAGAAGCAACCAAGCGTATACTGTGTTTTCAGCCTCAAAGTCAATACATTGTCCGTCACCCGTTTCTACTGCTTACATACAAGTGCATCTGTCTTTTGGGCAATAAGCGCTCATTCATCACAAAACCCAAGGGACAGCTACCGGTAGTCCTGACTTTTTGAGGAATAGAAGTCGTAGCTATATTTGATGCAACCTGAGGTCCTAATTCAGACTATAATGGACAAAATAATGCTGTGAACTGAAAGTCTAAAAGATACATTTATGCAGATCATTGTCATTATTGGTCTAATAACGAGCAACACAAATTTTCAGTTAGTGTTGAGCCCTGCATATGTTCATGTATTTTTTAAAGCATATGGCTGTTGGGAGCTAGGCTTGCATTGGCAATGTCTCTTTTCTTTGAAACCCTGTATGACATGATTCAGGGTTGTGACAGACAGCTCTCTGATTTTATGGCTTCCTCGGATTGTGTCAAAGTTGAATTTGAAGGCCTTCGATATTGCTAAGGATTAGCAAAGGAAGGAGATGGCGTAAAATATACTGGGGAAGATAAAATGATATAACTTAGATGTGGAAAAAGGCTATATATTATAAAAGATTATGAAAGAAATATTAAAACTTTAAAAAACCTAACATTTAAATAAGCTCTGGGCACTTTATAAATGGTTACATTCCTTTTTCCAAAGGTTCATATTTCACAAAGTTTGTAAAATGAGGGCAGAGAAGAAAAACTTATAGTCAATGAAATTCAACAAATTTAACATATTGTGCCAGTTTAACCCTTCATAAACAAGATTCAATTCAATTAATGTCTTGAAAACACTACTGACACACACAACAAAAATCGTTTAAACAAGCCTCCATGAGAGACTCATTGCACTTTGGGAGTAATGATTCCCTGGAAAAGGAGGTATATATTTTTGGAATGATGAACCTTTGAACTACTACTTAGCCTTCAGAAAAATGAAGATTTGGAAAATAATAATCATTATCACTGGATGGCGCTGTTTTGATCAATTTGGCAGGACCATAGATGGCTTTGCATTTTGTGTTTTTATCCCTACGTAATAGGGTATACACCTGTTTCATAATTGTTGTGGTTAAGTGTATCACTGGTTAATTAATCACTTTAGTACACTACCTGTATGTAGGAGTATTTATGTATGTAATATGTATACTTAAAAACCATGTCACATGTTACCATTGACCTTTTGGTTCTTAGTTCAGTCGTCAACAGCTCTTCAGAGCACTTCGCAATTTTATAAAAAATGAAGATGAATCATGTGTTTGAATGTCACTCACAAGGCATATATTCAAGCTCATGTACCGTGTCCCATCCCATGGGGCTCACATGTTCATGTGAAGGAAATCAAAGAATCTCATACGAGCCATGTTTCTCCCAAAGTGCCTGCAAAGTATGCCAACATACTGCATAGGGTACCGGTACTTCATATTATTATCGGAGTAAGAAAGGAGGAGCATATCACTCAGTGTCTCCCATTTTCTATTCAAATCTTGCATCTTTTCGGCAAATCACACAAATTTCTTTTGCCTTTAATCTTCCCCTCTCTCTCTCTCTGTCTGGTTCTTGGAAATGTAATGGTTTACTCACTAGCAAATTTTATCAGACCACCCCCCCCCCCCCCCCCCCACCCTCGGTCCCCAATTTCAAAATGATTTAACTAAACCTCTGTATAAAAGGCAGATAATTTAGAGTGCCTCACTAAAATGTTTGGTGTAATAATAGTATTGTGATGAGTTTGGACAAATGTGTTCCTTCTTAACATGGAGGAAGAAGCTCAATTTCTCAAGATGAATCAGTGGATTCTTGTCTTAAGGATCTCAACATTGGTTGTCGAGTCTTGAAGGAGAGCGGTTTGAAATCGGAAGCCCTTATGACGTAAATTGGGAAGTACACTGTATGTGCAGGAAGTGGTTTATTCATGAATGTATTTTGAAGGAAACTGTCTATTTTTAAAATTCAAACACACGAACATTCCCTTTTCCATGAGCCCTTACTAGGGGTATGTATAGCATAACAAATTTGCAGTCTGCTTTCAAATGTTGTCCATGTATACATGCATCCATCCATCATAGATTATCAGAATGTTTGTGGTAATATTTTTTACTTCAGTTTCTGACTTGCTTGAAACTTTAATACAATTTTGCATTAATTAATCTCCCCAAATATTGCACACTATACGATCTTCCTAGTTCCTGCGATCTGATTTTTGACAAAATAAGAATTATATTACAGATACAGTAATTAAAAGAAACATCTTCCTGATTTAGGTTCTAAATAAGAATAAGAATTCTAACAACCCGGAAGTTTAGTGTATTTATGCCTTATAGTTCGAATAATAGCCGAATGGCTTCAGATGGTAGACAATCAGACTACTGGTTAAACACATCACTACATTCCTAACTAGTGTTGCAACATCACGGATATCTTCAATTCCGTTTAACCGCTTAACCGCTTAACCGGAAAATCAAAAGAAATCACATTATTAACAAATAATGTACATAATTAAAAACAAAATCACTGACAAAAAACGGAGACTTATACTGTCGGGCATGCTTTAGAACAATGACTGGGTTGGTTTCACATAGTTTCTGAAGCTAATGAATCTAGTACGCACGTGTATTCATGTTTATATCTCACTATCGTGACTTCTCAATCTACAATCTTGCAATTGATTGTTATCGTGTAGATTGTTGCTCTGCAATTCAACATTCAACAGTCAGGGCTGACTTATGATGACTATAATGTCGCTCAAACTTGTTTTTGTTTAGTGATTTTGTTTCTAATTACCGGTATGTACATTATTTGTTGATAATGTGATTTATTTTGATTTTCCTATGAAAAAAAAATTATATAAAAAAACAACAACATGAAAACGAAACCGTCCAATTGAAAACGGTCGGATACAGGATGGTTAAACGTTTGACTACAGCACTATTCCTAACCCGATGCCGGTAGCTTCTTCTACCGGTACTCAAAGGAAGGTTGAAATCCATTGAAAGTCAATTTTTCTTCATCATACAACTTTTCAGATCATCGATCATTCAGATTTTAGAAGTTTGAATGATCATATCAAATGCAATTGCAAAGTCTTCCAAAATCAGATCATAGTCAAATTATATAGTGTGCGAGGGCGGTTACCATGGTTTAAAGCCCTTAGAGACATAATCGATGTATTAAGCGCTGTATAAAAGTCGAATATTATTATTATTATTATATGAAAGTCAATGTGGATCAGTGCGAAAGATTATTTTATGTTCACAATATCTCCTTTTGGATTTGCCATCAAGCAAGTGAGAATTTCAATGCTTTTTCATCATACATGTAGCTCCCCCCCCCCCTTAATTTTCGAGGGCTCTTCTAGGGCTGGATTTCCAGGGTTAGATTGGTCACTGCTCCTCCTACATATTCCTTTCCACCGGTCTGCCAGTCTGAGTGGTTCATTATAGATCTGTGATGTACAGCCAGGCTGCATTCCCTAAGCATTGGGCATATATATCAGCAGCATTTCATCTCGTGTCCCTTCCACCCCAGGACCACATATTGATCTCAATAAAATGCTGTAACATGATCAATGCTGCACACATGGCCTCTCAAGTATGCGAAGATGCTTTTATTGATAAATAGTCTGTGGTACCAGATGTTCAGATTGCTTGAGATCAGTGACAGTGTTTCAAATTTGATCATGATGTAGGAAAAGTTTTGTAATGTCGTGGAAGCTTACAAATTTAGAGACTACATGTAAGGTTGTTCTTGATGGGGGTATAATTGGATGGTGTATATCATATGTATGATAACATATTATAGAAGTAGTTGCAAAGAGAAAGATATAATTGATGACATTTTGAGAAAACTGAACAGAATTTTTTATAAAGCTTTGGTAGATGACTTATAGCACCACTTCAGACTTCTGACAGTATTTGGAAAGCTATGATATCTTTTAACCTGGCAAGTTATGTTAATTCCATTTACTAAAATGAAAATTCACTGAATGAACCTTTCCTACTGGTGATTTGAAATTAATGTGCTCTGAACCATAACCTTGATTGGAGAGCTTGTCATGCCAAATCTATGTTTTTTTTTAATGAAAATTAACGAAAAATTTATTAACATGACAGATAAATGAGATTTTCTGAATACCAATCCTGATTAAAAGAAACTTGGAAACTTATGTTAATCGAGTAGATAGCTATTTCCATAGCTGCTAAAGCAGACTCTGTTTCAATAAATTTAATGAAAGTTATAATTAGAAGTTAATTCAATTAAAATGGACCAAGCCTTCTTTAAGATTGATTAGTTCATTGTCTGTTAGTCTCCAGTTCAGACCCTGCCGGATGAATCATTAGGTTTTCCAATCAACAAAGTAGATTCTCGGCTGAATATAAAGTCTCTGTAGTGCTATCGCCAGAGAGCTGATCTGGTCTTTGTGTATTGGCGGTTGTAGAATTCCCAGGGCACACTCGAGAGAGTAATCTAATTTGTACTGAAAGTCACGATCATTGCAATCCCAAAATAAATATAAAGAGTCTAGTTCTGACGGCATGCAATAATCGCCCTTGTACATTTGGGAGACACCTAGTGGTTGAGAATGTTGAAAGGCATTATGCATTAATTCATGTCATGTGCAGATTGAGATGAATAAGATTTACACGACTACCACACATCTTTCTAAACAGTAGATCATCTCCACTGGGCTGACGATATTGATAATACAATGTGAGAGAAATCAGGAATCTCTTCCATATTAATATGTCAAACAGAATATGACTAGTGTTTTAGCTGATTATATATAGCCCGTAAGTTGACCTAGAGATCAATAGCATAATCCCCCCCCCCTTCAATGAATGTAGAAGGTATTTCCCTATACAGTCAAACCTGCTTTAGTGACCACCTGTCTACAGAGACCACCTGTCTATAACAAGCACATTTTTCATTTCCCTTGAAAACGGTTTCTCATTGAATTTGGAAATTTGAAAAAATTTGTTTCATATCCAGCATCGTATTTCACTACAGGTACTCAACACCCTATATTGGTTGATATTAAATTTATCCAAACTTGTTTACATGAAATACCATATGTAGGGCAAGGGTTGTGATATTTGACCCCTGGGTCAAATGTGAAAGTACACCTGCTTTTACACGGCTTGTACTGTCAGGTGGGGTGTCGTCACTCAAGGTTTCTTATTTCTCCAGGTGTGGTGTTGTTTAGAAAGAACGGATGAAAGTGTCCTATGGAATAGTATGCCTCTGCTGCAACGTGTTTGATGCAGATGGTGCAATGCAATTTTGTTTCGGTGTGTCCCAGAAGTGAAGGAAAGCGCAATTCGAGTTCAGTAAAGGAATTGCATTTTGAAAGAAACCTTGCTGAAAGTAATTCTAAATTGGTTATTTAATGCTCTGTGTGGATTATTTGGGCCACTAATATAAAACAACAAAGAACATGCTGGAATTCCCATTTAGTAAAGGCAGAACTCACAGTCAGGACATTGTAACTTGTGTTTCTTTGCTCATTAATCATCTTTTTAAATATAGCTTGTCACAAAAATCATTTAGAAGATAGTCTCTTATATTTTTAAAGTGTAATTATTACTCTTTTCATTTTTATTGGGAAGTTATTTTCCTGTTGATTACAGAAGTTAGAACTTGACATTACCTTCAGGTAAAAGTGTTAAATCCATGGATGTGATTCATCCATAGATATCTGTCACTTCTCCATGTAATAATGTATACTACGGTAGCCATTGCAAAGGCAGGTGTTTTTTTTATCAAGGATCATCATACTATAAAATATTCAGAGACTTGAAACTGAAAGTGATACTTTAAAAGTGTAAACCCATATTGTGAGACATAATTGTTAAAGGTAAAGACCAGTATTGGAAACGCCCCAATTTCCAAAAATGAAATGCAAGCTCTTTTTACCAATCATGTGAAAGAGTATGTTTTGAATAATACATGATGATAAAAATGTTGACGGGAAACCACCTACTAATTGATATATTTGGTAAATTAGTGTATCTCTTGCCTGTTGAGAGATATGAAATGCTCGTTTCGCACACGTGTGTGTAGTCCCATATACATCTTTCTGTGTACAGTGCTTCTAACTTTATGAAGACTTGGCCAAATTTCTTATCGTTTTGATGATTCCAGAACCTTGCAGTACATCTATGCTACTAATGATCAACCTTTTCTGATCGATTTCACAACGTTTCTTTCACAATGCAATCGCATGACCATAACTGGTCTTTAGCTTTAATGTTTTGGGGGCGTACATTTGTATTTTTATAGGCACGATGGTTTGTAGTAAAGTGGTTGTTTAATATTTAATGCTTTGTCTGATTCAATCCATAAATAAATCAGAAGTACAGAAACATGGAAATGGATTTCAGACTGCGGCTGCCAATGAGGAGAAGAGTGGGGGGGGGGGGGGGGGGGTAATGAACATGTAGAATGTAGATCTAGGTCTTTGAAAACCTAAATGGTATACCTTATTCTGTACACTAAGGAAAAATGTGTCTCCCACTTTGTGTCCATATTGTCCCCTCTTTTGTATTTGTGACTCAAAATACATCTAATAAACCCCTATTTTCCTTGTAAGTGTTTTCTAGGTCAGAATGATAAAGCAATCGTGCCCCACTTTTACAGATTCCTGAATCTGCTCCTTCATTCCGCAATAGTAAAAACAGCAATTTAGGTCCCTCGATCACCTACACCTACAGACTGTTCAGTGAATAGTATTTGTATTCTGTATTAATACATGTGTATTCTTGTTTTGTATTTTATATTTCACTGCCTTTGTGTAAATAGAGAAGATTTTTTTTCTTTAGTTATTAGTGATATGTATACAATTTGTCGACCTTGAGTGACTGTCATAAGGCTTTCTATAGGCTTCAACCAAATGTTTGATGGTGTTGTTTCAACTTTCATTGTGGAGCTGATTACCATACTACTCTTAATTTGTACCAAAACGAATTGAAACTGATCATTACGGATCACAGCATCATGCCTTTCCACTCCGTTTAACCCTTTGCCTATCAGAACTGGGTGGTCTCTGTGTTAAGCCTATGTGAATGAAAGAACTCAGTGTTCAGTAGGTATTAGGTTTATTAGTGAGGTATGTCCAGAAAGTTATAAACATGTAATGTTTTTAAAATACGGAGTATAGGCTTACAAACGTGTGTCAAATAGTATACTATCTAATGTATTGATACTATTTTGGGAAGTAATTCCATTCTTGGCTAGCAGGTTTAGAAATATAGAAGGAGAATTTGGAAGCGTAGATACATGTATAGATAAGACTAGCCAGGTAGGTGAAGAGAAAGAAAACACAGAAACCAGTGAGGGTGACAGAAAGAGAGAGAGAGAGAGATCTAGGGAGAGAAAGGAGAAAATATGGAATACAGAAGCAGAATTAATAAACAGGATGGGCTTGGAATTAATACTATAGTAATTAGAACAAAAGAAAAAATGTGTATCACCATCTAAATAAGAGTGTAGCCTGCATGTGGCTCATGGTGACTCGAGTAAAACCCTGCAATTAGAGTTACGTAAAAGCCGTCCATTTGCAGAGAGAGAAGTATGCACACAGCCTATCTGCATCTGATATGAACACAGTGAGTCAAGAGGGAAAAGCTGCAGTTGAAATGTCAGAAGCTGTGTAGAGAGAGGCGGAAGGCCAACTGGGCATTGGAATAATACATTAATGGCTGCATTATGGCTAGGGATTTAGAAAGGGTTGGTAACTAAACTCCAATGTACATGGTTGCAATCGTGGTATGGAGGACATGCCATGTGGTTACATTGTAAAAGGAACTGTCTGGAAACAACTGGGAACGGTGGACTCTGTATAGGACTGCTGTGAGGTTTGGAAATGATCTATATGAAAATAAATTGACTTACTGACTGTTGCTTAAACATCACATGCACTCACATAGAATGGGGTATATAGGACTACATGCTCATGTGGCATGACAGTTTAGTCAAATAAATAATCTATTTCTTGTCATATTTTGAATGTGAAGGCATTTCAAGAGTAATATTTTCTCAGGGGACATTTCTACAGTGATATTCATCAACACTGATAAACAAAGAATGAAAAAGCTCACAAATTATTTTCATCTTTATCAGAACCAAACTCCATGTTTAAGGTATAACCACCTGTCTTTAGCATCTGAAACTATCCTCAGGCCTCCCTTTTAATAATTTACTATAAATTTCTATATAACTTACAAATAATTCATCTATTAATGTGGCCCAGAGAATTTGTTTTTAATTTTATTTTATTATTACCTCTTTGTTACCGTAGTTTATTTTTATCTTGACACAATCAATGACAGTGAATATGAAAAGATTCTTCTCACTACATATTAAAGCAGGTGGTTTGTAATGTCATGTATACCGGTACTCGATCTGCTCTATTAAATAGGCTTGGAGCGTGGAATAAATTACATGCTGCATATAGTCCATCTCCATATCAAGTTATTGAGAGGCTCCCATAGGGCAATTCCATCCAAGAAACATCCCTGGACCTATATACATCTCCGTAGCAACGCAAACGTCCAGGAGCCCTGTGTGACTAAGACAGACCTCCCTGCATCCTTAATCACCTCTTCAAGAATCTAATCTGCATGCTGTCCTCCAGGGGGATGTTATGACTCCTCGCTAGCTAGCCACTAATAATGCTGTATCATTTGGTGCTGCAGGCAGAGCTTGACCAAGATTTGCCCGATTGTGCCGTTTCCTCCAGACCTCAAACATATATTGCCATCACTGATTCATCATACTCATTTCTAAAATATAAATTTACCCTGCTGAGTTTTGTGATTTATTTTTCAAACTGTCCACACTTGAATGCCATGTTCATGTGCACTTGCTCTACATATTGAATGGCATGTGTATGCACACTTCTGTTTATGCATTCATTTTTTCGAGCTATGATTAATGTAGGCATATACATGTATATGAAGTAAAAAGTAAACTATACATTTTTGCTTCAGTGCACTTGGGGGTGGGGGATCTTGGGAAATTTGAATTAGGCTGGTTAATGGTTTCGCTGTTGTATTAAAACAACTAGAAAGTCATTGGTTCTTTCAAACCAGTTACATCAAGTTATTCTGGCGTACTAATAAAATCAACACATGCATGTTACATGAAAAGTTTCAAATTTCATGTAATAAACTAGTTTTTAGACTCGCATCCTAAACTGTGTACCGGTATGATACAAAGAGGTCCACACTATCATTTAATCCAATCTTTGCACTAATTAACAGAAAGTCATGTTCGTTACTGAGTGTTTCATCACCTGTTGATCAAGATACAAAGCGCTAATGAGGAAGATATCATTAACAGGATGTGAGAGGGAGAGGACAGCTAGGTTGCCAACTTGCAAAGCTGCTGGTAAAACATGTAGCGTCTATATCCTTAGCACGTACGTTTACAAGGGGGATGTCCCGAAAGGATATTCCAGTCATGAGCTGTTTATGCTAAGGAAAGCAGATAATATTGGTCTGAGGTCCTCGCTTTAAATATTTTGCATTGTTCTTGCTGCGGAGAGCTAAAGCTGTTGCATGTGTATTGGGATTCCATACTTGCAGAGTATACAGTCTCAAATCTCTTTGCTCTCAGTCTTTGGTTGTGTGTGATGAGGACTTTCCTTTCAACATTTCATGACGAGTATGAGGTCAGTTCTTATCTTGCTTTCTGATTTTGGGTGATGAGATGGTCAACTTGAGTTGAGAAAAGGTTTTTAGAACAGTTACATATTTATATCCATTATCAAATAAGAGGTAATTACTTGACCATGTCATAAATTCTTAGGCATTGAAACTGTTATGTAGAGAAACTGCTGTTATAGCTAGCAGGGTAGTCTGTGCACACCTTAAAAATATCAGTATTCACCCTTTTAAATCGCTGTGGTAATACTTATATAATATTGGATGGCTTTGAGTGGGATACAAGAATATATTGCTCGAGCTATGACAATATTGGATGAGTCAGAGACGTGTCTAATATTGTCTTAGCGAGAGCAATATATTCTTGTATCACACGAAAATAAAGCCATATAATATTATTATTATTATCTATATTAGGTTGACTAACGAAATAACAACATATTGACTTAATTATCTCAGTAAATATGGCTTTGGCCCGAGTTCACAAAGGAGGTTGAACATAACCCTTTACGCAAAATAAGCGTACCCTGCGCTGCGCGCGTCTGACTGTGTCGCGCGTACATTGCGCTAAGTTGACGGATGACAGGGGAAAACGAAAACAATATTGGTCGGTCATCCGGGTACTGTGCTAAAGATATTGAATACATTGATTTATTGTACCCCTTGGAAGCCCCATATAGATAATAATGTCGTTTACTGTAGAGAAAAATGTATCAGTCGTATATTTGAAAATTCTCTTCTACAGGCTCCAGGTCTGTTATTCTTCAGTGAAACCTAACAAGTCCCTCCAATTAATTAATAGACCTGCTTATATTACTGGGACTGCATATTCTAAATCTAACTCTGCTCGGACAGACCACTTACCGGTAAACAAATAAATCTACACAGAGGGCAAGTAGAACATTCATCTGTTTGGAGCCAGAAGGGCGCTATAAAGTCTGTCTTAAATTATATGAGTTTATTTCCTGATGGTTCCAAGAGACGAAATATGAACTTGATAAAATGTGGATACTGATTTTAATATCTAGTCATTGACAAGTTGGTACACAGGATTTTATTTTGTTAAAATTATGATCTATGTGTAGTATATGAGCCTGTTCCTCAACTTTTGCATTTCATAGCTTGCCATTTTTAGAGTGTTTTACACAGCTTTGTTCTTTCCTTTTTTTCAAAGTGAGCTGTAGTTTTATGTAACTTTGTCCTTTTCATTTTAATCATAGGCATCCCAGACTGAGAAATGCTCTTACCTTAATACTTAGAAGTGATGAAATCACACATTCACACCCCCCTCCCCCCCCCCCCCCCGCACCAAAATAAAACGGGAAGAAAAAAAAACCAGGAAAGTAAGGACCAGCAGGGCTTTGTGCTTTTGATAGGTAAAAGGACTGTAATTTAGTGTTATAGTTTATATATTTTCCTCATTAAATGAAATACAAAATACTTAACTTAACACGCAAAGCTCTATGAAGAGATGGGGAATGGTTCCAAATAACCTTTCACGTTGTTGCGATAGCCCTCAAACGGCCACTACTATGCATATTTTCTTTCCATTTGTAACCAAATATTTCTCCACTCTGTCTCCGAAGACCTGAGGCTGCAATTATAATGATGAGAGAAGAATGAAGGGAGGACTGAAGAAAACTGTGAAGATGTCATGGACTGTGAGAGCATGATCGTCTCGATGATGGGAAGATGAGCCCGGTAGTCATGGCGATTAGGATGATGATAGAAAAGACTATCGAGTGATGATTGTTAGTCTGCAGGCACAGACTCTAATTTGACACTCAAACACAATTCCATGGACCCTTGAGCTGAGCCTAGCTCTATCACAGCGTGTCCACACACAAAACAATTTATCCCGAAACTATATAACGAAACGTCGTATAAAGAATCATCGTATAAATTCCAGGGTGTCCACACACAAGAAACGTTGTATAAAGAATCATCGTATAAATTCCAGGGTGTCCACACACAAGAAACGTTGTATAAAGAATCATCGTATAAATTCCAGGGTGTCCACACACAAGAAACGTCGTATAAAGAATCATCGTATAAATTCCAGGGTGTCCACATACAAGAAACGTATAAAGAATCATCGTACAAATTCCAGGGTGTCCACACACACAAGAAAGTAATCCCGAAACTCTACAGCGAAACGTTGTATAGGTGCGCAGTTTGCTACTGCATTCATGAAATGGAAGCGGAAATGAGAGGTTACTTTAAGTCCCGCCCATTTATACCGTTCTAGTTTGACTAGTTATACTAGTTACGTCCACACACAACACATTCCGTGATTACCGTAATTAACGTTGTATAAACCGCCCTCTTGTATTTTCTCCCTTTAAAAAAAAAAATAAAAAAAATTGCCGACTCTGTCGGCAGCAAGCCAGGTCCGTGTTAAAAAAAACACACGCGGGAAGGCCTTTCATTTAACTGCGAGGTGCAGCTGAATGTGTAAGATCATTAATGTAAATTAAAAACACAGTAGAGGACCTAGGATAGAACCTTGTGGTACACCATGTAATAGAAGAAAAATTGGAGGAAGTATTATTATAAACTACATATTGAGATCTATCAGAAAGATTACTTTCAAACCAAGATGACAGACAAATTTGAGTGTTGTTCTATTTTCTGAGTGGTGATTCAACACACAGATTACTGAGCTGGGAGACATTTTTTTTTTGGTGTACCGTGTATAAACCGCACCCCTGACTTTGAATTTTTTTTTGCGGCAAAAAGGTGCGGTTTATACACCATTAATTACGGTAGGCGTGATTCTTTATTGAGTTCTAGTTCGAAATGATGCCCAAACCCGCGTTACGTCATAAGACATACTAGTGTTAGTAAGCGTCCACACACACAATTTTATCGTATAACTATCCTGAAACGGTATAACTAATTACGCCTAATCACGTAAAATGTTGTGTGTGGACACGGGGTCAGTCTCTGGCTGGGAGCTAGGAGCAGCTAAAGCACAGATCCCATAATGTGCAGTAGACTGTGTAATCTACGTGATAGTCTCAATGTTCAGACACTCTCCAGACCTGCCAACCAGTACGATTTAGTCGTATTTAGTACGATTTTTAGAAGCAAATACGACAATACGATTTTCCTGAATAAAATACGATTTTCAAACAAAAAAAAACAATTTTTTTTTTTTTTTTTTTTTTTTTTTTTAAATAATATTTTTTTGGTATTTTGTGTGTGTGTTAGCCATTTTTAATGGCAAAATGCCCATTCTGTCCTGTAAAGTATCCTACACGCATCTCAAATTGGCAATTTGGGGATGTTCATTGGTTCATCGAACACAACAGTCGTGACAAAATCATGCATATTCAACAAATGATCAATAAAAAAAATTGATCCGCGTAACAGTCCGTGTTTATTTTTAAGAATACAACTTCTGTCAGTAAAATACAACTTTTGGGATTAAAGAATACAGTTTTTGAACTCCAGAGGTTGGCAGGTCTGACTCTCTCTTACAAAGACTGGCAAGGGTTAGTGCCTGCAAACTAGATGATGGCCAAGACTCGAGAGAGAAGGCCTACATTTAAACTTTATAGCTGGAAGCATGCATGGTCACCTGTCGTGATGGTTTTCTCTGAAAACCGCATCATGAACATAGAAGTTTGTTCACATTTAGATGAGAAAGCATATTACAGGCAGGCTATTTTCTTGAAGCTATTCTAAAGGATTGTTTGGATATGCTGCGGTGAACCCTCCAAAATTGCAGCGTTTTTTTTTGACTAAGTGTTAAAATGATGGCAACTATGCACAGCAAAGGACCTAAATGCATTTACTGAGAAAATGTAAAATATATTTTACTTTACATCATCATTAAAAAAACTATGGCTGTTAATTTACCACGTCATATCTGAACGAGGCTTACTTTTGGCTGAATTCTATGTTGCAATGTCTATGTGCATACAAATAGATTTACCTTCATTTAGAGTGATAAACTTCCCAAAGCCCTTCACAGAGTTAATATATGAAGAGCCATTTTGTAAATCATACTAAAGGAGCATTGAATCCCAACATACAGAGCAGAATAATTTTTTTGTAAAAACAATTGGTCCCCTTTCACAAGTCATATTAGAGATATATTGTTGTACAAATAAAACTGAATGTCTGGACCTGTTTCTTGTTGACAGAGGCTTACATTACACATTGTGCATAATGAGGAATACTATATATTAAAGATGAAGTTGAGTTCTGGTCATGCGATTGCATTGTGAAAGAAACGGTGTGGAACCGACCAGAAAAGGTTGATCATCTAGCATACAAGAATTTGTGTGTATTGCAAGGTTCTGGAATCATCAAAATGATAAGAAATTTGGCCAAGTCTTGGTAACGTTACAGACACTGTACACAGAAAGATGTATATGGGACTACACGAACACGTGGCGTAAAAAGCCGCCCCCGATTTTTACGATGTTACATGCATATTTAGAATATGAAGGCATTTGAAGAGCCATGCTTTTCAGAGAACATGTCTTATCTGATGTTCTTCCACACTTGCATAATAAGAATGAGTAATGCTCACAAATTATTTTTCACCTCTTCCCAGAACTCAACCTTCTCTTTAAAGAGTGCAAATGAACAGTTGTCATTATAATCATGACATTTATATGCAGGAAAGTTAACCAGTCAGTGGTGCTAATCATGCTGCATTTTCTTTCTTTGGTTGTATCATATCAGATTAAAGGGAAAAAGATAATAAATTATTTTGGAAGAAAAGAAAAGAAAATTATGAAAAAAAATCATCAATCAAGCATTTACCACAAAGACCCAAGTCTCCAGTATTAAAGAACATGTGCAATAACCAAAGGGAATCTTTGCATGTGACTACGACACAATTCTGTTTTGGTTTGTGCTTGATGTTTGCCGCATTTACAAGTTCAATATGTTTTCATTTGTCGCTCTTTATTTGCTCGACACTCCTCTGGTTTCAAAACCGTGCTTTTGAGGACAAAATGCATGCGATATCACACCTTTGTGTCACTTTATAAAACTGAAAAGTGTGAGAAGCCATCATGGGGGCTGGAAAGGTGTGTGATGTGATGTGCTCTGCATGGTCCTATTCAGGGTAATCAAAACAACAACCTGTCAATGTCAACTATGTAGAAGTCCAGGGTAGAGAGATGGACAATGAGAGAGAGAGAGAGAGAGAGAGAGAGAGCGAGAAAGAGAGAGAGAGAGAGAAGAGAGAGAGAGAGAGAGAGAGAGAGAGAAGAGAAAGAGAGAATAAAGAGAGAGAGAGAGAGAGACTGACCTTGTAAGCCAACACATTCTGTATACAAATTTTTGTACAAAGTACAATACATACTGTTTGAATACCAATTGAAATTGACCGTAAAGAATGAAATGAAAAGAAAAAGGGACATAAAAGCAGAACCGCCAACTGCCCCAATTGAAGTGAGAAGTTTGACAATGATGAAAGCAATTTTATGAGATTCCAATCATATTTTAGAGTAAAGAAACAAGCAATAACGTAAATAAACTGATCAACAAAGAGCGCTTGGATACTGAGGTGTAAACAAATATATCAAATTCTGCAGGTCCATGCAATAACAATTATTCAAACTTCTTTAATGGGTTCATAAAACAAGTATTGTGACAAAAAAGTGATGCAAGAAATTAGACTCGTAGAATATAAATATGTAGGGAGTCCAGCCACCTTTGATACAAATGGCACCATAACTGATACCTTTTTCTAACTGCACTCTATCGGAGTCACACCGATGAAAATACCGATTGAAATTTCCTTATGTAAACAAAGGTGAAACCGCAGTTTTCCCCCTGTTGCTTTCTAACTGCCGATGAAATTCTCTCGCTGTGGCGAGCCCATGCCGGAAGTGAAGAATTATTGCGTAATTATTAAGCCCGCGCTCCATCTAGCTAGCATGCAGCATGTTCAACCATAAGTCAACAAACACAGCTGGTTACGATAAAGCGCGCGTATACTGCGACCTTTGACCATTTTAATCGCTGTTTTAATCGCCTTTTTCTCCCGAACGTTTTCTAACTGCACGTTTCATCGGTGTCACACCGATAGAATGAGAATTTAATCGCCTATTTCTCTTCTTTTCATCGGCTATTTAATCGCCTTTTTCTCCTCTGTTGCTTTCTAACTGGCACTTTCATCGGATGCGTCCGGATGCATCCGATGAAAATCGGTGCAGTTAGAAAAGGGTATTACAAGGATAAGAATATATTGTGTATTTTGTGTGAAAAATAAGTAGATGTATCTAGTTCTATAAAATTTCAGTTTGTTTTAACAGGGAGTTGGACATCTTCTGGATAGTGGTGTCAATAAAAATCTTGTGTGAAGCTATACATGTACATATTTTTGTGAAAACAAAAATGAAACCAATAACACTCTTAGATAATAATGAGTTCGCAACTTTTGTTTCAAGGAGTAACAACTTCATATAATGTAGCAAGGAAGCCTTTCTGTGAACAACTGTAGACTGATGAAATGTCCTAATAATAACATAGCATCCCTATAAAAAAAACTTGTTGGATGAAGGAATTTTATTTTCCAATCTTGTATAATGATTGATAATGTGACATACTATACCAATATGCCAATCAAGTCTAGCTTACTATTTTGTTATAAATACTAAAACTACCATTCACTTTTTTGGTTTTGATAAATCTTCTCTGAAGCCGTGTTCTCCACGTAGGAATACAATCCTCGGTCCCAGAGTGAATTCAACAAAAATAACAAACCCCACTGCGGTTGAACCCTGAAATATTGATATTTTTGACAGCTACAAATTTGTTACACCCCATTGGCCATGGGGCATTGTCCCCGCTGAAAAGCACCTATATTATTGAGCTTCCCACCTGGGGCAATTACCACGTGCCCCTATTGTTTACCTTGCGAGCAAAGGTTAGGCAACGCTGAGATGACGGCCATACAACTGCGACCGACCATCTAATTGCTTGTTCATTTGCTACCTGAAGGGCTGTCAGTAAGGTACAATCTGTCCATAACATGTCAGCTAGGACGAGTTTTCTTCAGCCATGTACGTGATTTAAAAACGTACATTCAGTTTGGATTATTTGACTATACACTGGCAAGCTGTTTGACGCTGGGTTGGGATTCTGGGAGTCTGAGAAGGAGAGAGACACTTTGGCTCAGAGGTATGAATGTAGGGCAAATTAAGTACCGTAGTACAAAATGTTTTATGGCTATAGTCATGAAACCATGCAGTTTCGTGTTTGAACTTGAGTTACCATTATTTTACAATTAATCCATTTTTAGATAAATTCAACATTCATTGACAGAATTTGTTCTCAGTATGCCATATAATTGGACATTTTATGCTTCAATCAGCAAAATACTGGGAAACACTATAATAGCAGTTACCGGTATAACGTTTGCAGAGACCAAAGTAGAATAAGTATAATATTGTTGCCTGTAATGTTATTATGCTTTAATTTTGTATGTGACACGATATCTATTAAACAGTTATTGTATGAGTTGGGTTACAGGTGTACAGTCAAACTTGTCTATGAAGGCCATTGTAGACAGGTTGCCTTTATAAACACGTTCTTCTACACATGTTTCCTTCAAGAGTGAGGCAATACAGGTGACCACTATAGACAGGTGGCCTTCATGTAAAGGTGGTATCTTAGATTTGTATTACTAGGCATCAACAGTTGCCGTGGATAATACAGACGTCGAGGGTTAGATGTGCCCAGTTCGAAATTTTGACCATTTACCTGTATGACCAGTCTCTGGAACTGAAGTTGTAAGCCTATATTTATATTCAGTTGTGGAGGATGAACATGAATGAAATGGTTGGAAATTTGAACTTGTCTCGACTCTAATCAGTGGTTTCTTTTCTAGCCCTCTATCTCCAGGCATGTTTCTATATAGTACATTCCTATTTCACTTTTATAGTACTGTGTGGCAATGTCAGCTGTATTTCTTATTTCCCCTATTTCTGAGATTGATAGAATATACAACTTAGCTTAGGGTTGAACATCATTCGCTGACTCATCCTGAAAGCAATCTCAGAATAATGGCAAACTAATTTGTATGCATTATTAGGTTGAAAATAGATTAAGACATGATATTGGGTATTATATCATGTATATAGCACCAATGTGAATTACAAGCTTTTATCAGATTAGTGCTGGGAGGAACTAATTTATCAAGCTGTCCTCGATTGTTGCGACAGGCAATGGCATTCGCGTACTGTAATACCAGGTGCAGGTTAACAGGTGTCATGCAGGACACTGACCGTACTTTCAAAAATAGATCATTCCCTAGTAGTCTTTCAATACAGGTTCTTTCCCACAAACTATAGTCTCCATGGGAGATTATTCATTCTTATTGACTGGCAGAGAGGTTAGGAAGGGTTCTTACTTGTTTCAAAGAGAGTGAACCGTTTTTTTTTCTTTCTTTAAAGGTATTACAAAGTTTTGGGAAATTTTGAAAATTTAGTGGATAGTCATTCTTAACAATTTTGATATATTTGGATGCCCCTGTGGATGTATTATAAGCAATAGAAATTTTAACCCCTAAAACACTTCTGCTTTCGAGAAAAATTGAATATAAACATTTACCGGTGCTCCCGGTAAAAATTTTGATATATTTCAAATAGCGCCTACGGCCGTACGATGGTAGCTGCGACCATGAAAATCTCAGAATAATGTAGTTGTGATATATAATTTCCAAACGTGAATAGGTAATCGGTCGATTTTAGTCAAGAAACATTGTTTTATAGCTTAATTGATATCTTGACCTTGAGAGGGCGCTATACAACATAAAGAGTTTATTATTTACAATTTCATAACTTTAGACTCGATTTCAACTGCGACAACGATCACTCAATGTTGTAGGATCGCGCATATGCTTACAATATGTTCATTTGAACCAAATTCATGACCACACACCAAAACTTTGTAATACCTTTAAGGAAGCTCTCTATGGTTTAACCAACAAGCAAGTAAGATTTTGGTGCAGATCTTTAAAAATGTATTTTTTTGACGAAATAACATTGGCCTATTCTAGAATGATCTAGAAAATATATTCATTGTTATTAAACAGTTTGCTTGTCTCTACATTAATCTCTCTGCAAATGTGGTCAGTAATATTGTATAAAAGGAAAAGAAAAGAAAGGAAAGCTAATTGGTCTTGCTGTTTATTTCTTGAACATATCTTTAAACGTGGAGGTAATTTGGAAAGCCCTGTTCCCTCGTAATCCATACCAATTATGGTGAATAGTTATGGATATAAATGCAATTTCAAATGGGAAACTATGAGTCAATGTGGACATCCATAACATGTAAAATAAAAAAGGATGCCTGTGCATGGAGGGCTGGAGGGAAATCAAGAGATGAAGAGCAGGGATAAATTATTTGTAGGTAAAGAAACAAAAGTAATTCATCCACTAACAAGTAACGACAGATTCATTTACAGCGGAAAATAGGCATGAAAAATATTTTACATGTGTACCGGTATAGAGAAATCAATATGTTATTAGAGCACAAAAGATGCATGCCTGATTGACCTGTGTACTTAAGAGCATTATGCAGTATTGCATCTGCTCAACCAGCCTGTATCGCATCTATTCAACCTGGTACGACACGCGGAGCTAGGGCTCTGCATATTGTTACCGCAAACAATGACTCACTCACACAATATCAAAATGTTAATTTTCTAGAGGATGATCGAGTGAGCTAGAGCAAGGTGGGAGAAGAGGTGGAAAGTGATCAAATTGAAAGCATTCATGTCCACCATGAATGGGCATCTCATGGGATGTGAGTGCATAATGGAAGGGTAGAAGAAGTCAGATTTAGGGATTACTCAATTCTTAAGTGTCAGATTTTTACATGATTGATGATTTTAGGAGAGGTTTTAAGGAAGGAAGTGATGGAAAAGAAGAGGGCAGGAAGGAGGAAGAGAGTGAGGAGGTGTGATTTTAAAAAAAAATGAATGTATATATTTTCAAAACTGGCTGGATTTGAGATGCCCATATTTTCTTAAACTGAAGAAGGTAATAAGAAAGAGAAAGAGATAGAGAAAAAAAATAAAGAGAGAATTAAAGAAAACAGAGAGAGAAAGAGAGATGAGAGAGAGGGGGAGAGGGAAGGAGGGAGGGAGAGAAAGAGAAAGAGAGAGAGGGAAGGAGAGAAAGAGAGAGGGGGAGAGGCAGGAAGGGATGAAGAGATGAAGAGCAGAAGAGGGGAATAAGATAAAACATTTCCTTTAGAAGTAGGTTATTACTGAGATAGCAAATATATCTCGTCTGGAAGAGAGGGTAGGATATTTCATTCCTGGAAAGAAGTTCCTGAATGACTTTCAAATTTCATTCGTAGAGTAATCCACTCCATGCGATTCATTTCATTTCATATCATTTCTTCTTCCCTCGCAACCTGCTAAAAATAGACCTACCCGGTAGTCAGATATAGCACAAGGCAGCAAGATTGCACTTAAAGGCCCAGTAATATTTCATCTGCTGATAGTGAGAGCCAGAAAGGTGTTAGCCCATATACTTTTCACACAGAAGTTATACCTTTTTCTAGCTCGATCCATAGATGATTTATGAATTCATTCAATGTCTTGGACCGACCGTGAAATGAAAGAGTTTCAGAGCAGTGTCATTGTACTGTTTGCTGATTACCTTCTTCTATATACATTCCCACTTCATTTGACGGACCTTCACAAATCATCCGTTCGCTTAGAGCCAGAAGGAAATTAAATCGTACACTGTTATCTAGATTCAGTGCCCTTCTGGATCTGAGCAGATGTAATATTGGATTCCCTGTGGATATATCTGAGTATATCATATAGATTATATAGGAGCAATAATACTTTCCACTCACTACCTAATATCAGCAAGCTGTGAAAAGGGATTTTCTTTCAAGTTCATGTCGATTGCATGAAGTGAAATGCGCTATCCATCGTTCAGGTCTAGATGAGAAGTGAAGGGTGATTGTGGTGATATTGATAGAAATATCATGGTACCATTAAATCAACTGCTGGGAGCTAGAGGGGCATTAATTCTTAGTTATAGTGTTTGGATCAACACCCTTCTGGCTCGCAGCAGACAAGATCTTTTCCATGTCCATCTCTTCCACTTAATTTCTTTTATATCGTGCACTCTCCTTTTCTGTCTTACTACTGACTCTCTCTCTTTAACAATTTCTTTCTCTGTCATTCTCCATCTCTCCCCATCTCTCTCTCTCTCTCTCCCCGGGCCCCCTCTCAGGCTGCTGTTACTGCTATTCGTTGTATATTTCTATAAAGAACAGAACCTATTATAATTTTGAGATACAAACGTCTACATGTATTTCTAGTATTAGCGTGAAAGAACATGTTTCCTACTCACTTGAATGAATGAATTGTATTTGCATCGTTTTCCTTCCTGTGACATATGAACGTCTATACTGCAACATTCCAGACGGTTCAATGTACATGTTTGTATACTGGCAGTGTAAATATAAACTGCATGTATATAGGCCTGCATGTTTTGATAATTCTGTTATATGAAATACTGGCTGTGTTTTATATTGGAAAAAAATCTGAGCATGTTAAAACCATTGAATAGATGTCCTGTTATCTGCATCTTTAAGCTTTCTCTGATGCCAGATTTCTGATTGCTGTCCTAAATATTTACCCTAGAGGTGTGCAGTCAGACCGCAGCGCGCGCGTTAATGAGGCTGAAAGCCGATTTTTACTCAGCGTCTCTTTGGTAATCTCGTGCATTCACGTGTGCTGAAATTCACGAGATTTTCCGTGAGATTTGGAAGGGTGTACAAACAGCTGCTTTTGTGGTCGATAACTTTAGTCAACATGGCAGCACGCAACGGTAATTACTCTAGAGATCTTCAGCTTCAGTTTGATATGAAATTTGCCATATTTCACAATTTTGAAACAATCTTTTTTCACCACTTTTATGGTCGTTATTTTTGTAACATTTCAACAGCTATTTTGTACCCGGGATTTCGCTTTTGGTTCCTGACTTTGGTACATAATTAATTTGTTTACTTTGAGATTCGTTGGAAAGATGAAAAGTCACTGATCAAAATAATGTCAAAACCTAATTGACGCAAAATCATGTTTTCTTTATAATCATAATAATTAAGACCCTAAAAACCCGGAAATTACCAATTTGTTCTTTCTATGATGGCGCGAAATTGTGTGATTTCATACTCGTGCACGCTCGCCGTCTGAGCAATGACAATGTATAACTGATTATTAAACTCCAGGGAGCTCCGCCGCGCCACAAACTGGTCGAAAAAAATAAGAAAAATGATTAAAAAAGAAATATTGTAGAAAATAATTATCAGAAGAGCAATTAACGTATTTGAACCAGGGTCCTTAGATCGTTGCAATGACTGCTAACGCGCACGTACATTGCAGGCGCACGCCACAAAACTAGGTTACTAAACTCTTGTTTTCAGAATGTTAATAAACCAAAGCGGAACATATATGACGTAGTTGACGTAGTTGACCAATCAGAACGCTGTATTATCACATCGGCAAAGTTGACTACTTTTTTTAATTATTCATAAACATGAGCGTGATTTTTTTTGGTTCCTGACTTTGGTACAGCGTAAAATAAAATAATTTTGATATCATTGTAAAGAAAAATATATATGCTTTATGCTGATTATAACATCTTCTTGACGCAAGAATGATTTCTATGTGAAAATCAGCCCTACTCTTTAGATAGATTTATCGTCGAAAAACCCAATTTTCAAGGCGAAATATCTGTTTCCAAAATATATCTAACATGATTGTCATATAAGTATATAGAGAGTGCAACTTCTTATCTTTAAAATAAGACCCATTTCATGAGAAATGAACAATTATAAAGGCAAAAACTGCCGATCGGGAAGACCGTCTGCACTACTCATTACGTATGCAAGACACGTACATTCTTGCATACGTGCTGAGTAAAATAGAGGGTTTTCGCACCGGCTGCGGTCTGACTGTGTGGTTGCCAGTGGTTGTTGAGGTTTTGATTTTCTAAACCGATTTGAACGCAGTACTTGAATTTTGAGATATAATTAGGTAGGTTACATTCCAGTCCCTTGTTGTTCTTTACAGAGAGAGAAATAATGTTTATATTCTGATAAATACTGAGACTAATCATTTGCAGCTTGCTCAGTTTGGAGTATTACGATCCACAAAATAGGATCTAGAATACACATCTTCAGTAGAATTAGATAAATGTTCATTTTTAATAGTTTATTACTAGTAGATCATCTGCCATTAAAATGCAATAAAGAGGCCATCACATTTGTTATGATGCAGTAACTAATCTGTTCTTAGCTCTCTCTTCATAGGACAAATGTAATACCCAAGTCACATGTTCAGGTTATTCTTTCCTCTTTCTCTATCCTGGCATATACACCACCTTGTCTTAATACACACATGCACGTAGCCGCATCAGTAATTCATGCCAACCTGTTAGCCTCGCTTATTTCACGAGGGAGGCAGCGTGACGTGGGAGTGCGTGTCACCGCTAAACTACCTCCTTCTATTCATTCCAATGATTCATCCCTTCCTGCCACGGTGCGTGCCTGCTTGCTCACTTGCTCGCTTGCTGGTGTATGCAGCAGTTTATTTATACACTGTAGAGAAGATGAAAAGAAATGGATGAGGTGAAAGTAATAGCAATGAGTAAAAGTGTCTTCTTTAGCAGTGTATACACTTTAGAGGTGTTGAGGGAAAAAAAATGTGATGAAGCTAAATGAGTAACAGGTTTTGTTTATAGCGCAGTATATATACACTCCTGAGGGGTTGAGAAGAAAGGAGATGGGGTGAAGCCAATATGGCAATGAGTAACAGTGTCTAATTTATACAACCTATTAAAAGGCCCACAGGAATCCGAGATGAAGAAAAAAAATGGGGTGAAACTAATTGCAATAAGGGATGAATTTTTGTATAGATTGGATGTAATCATAGCAATGAGTATTAACAGGGTTATATGTAGCAAGAGTATGCAATACGAAGAGGATGGAAAAATAGATGTGAGAAAGTAATATCATTGAGGCGATGAAAATAAATCAAAGGGGTGGAGCTCAATGCAAGGAATAACAGTGTCCTGTATAACATACTAGAGAGATGAGGAAACCTGTTTGGAGCCAGGAGGGCATCATCCTGTTACACCGAGTGCATGCCCAAACAGATCATGAAAAGGTATAGATATGGATGAAGCTATCTAGTGTGTGCGTGTGTTTGTGTAAAAGGGGGCAGAGCTGAGGTTAACTAAACCTTCATGTGCCCATAGCAACCAAATGGTCCTTGTGTGTTACATTTGCATAATGATACAAATCTTGGTTAAATATCCTCTGACGGGAGCCAGAACGGTGTTTACTCATTTACTTTTGCAGAGCGTTATAAACGCCCTTCTGGCTCTCAGCAGACGTTAGGAGTGTTTTCCTGTTCATGTCACATATCGTGTCATCTTGTTACAGGATATGAACCATATTGAATTGATATTAATTTCAAACTGAATTGATAGCCATCTGAGACAAATATTAGTTCCTACACATCTTCATCTCAGGCTACAAAATTTCACATCTTACTTAGATTAAAGTGGATTTTAAAATGTAATATTTTCCAGAATTGGCTTTCAACTGCATTGTTTATTGTTTTTATCCTGGGATTATATTTTCACAATATAAATTTAGCTCCATGTTTCTGGCTTGTTCCTATAGAGCAAAGATAGTGGCATTTGCTACATGCAATATTGAGGGGAAAAAACATTATCAATTTTACTTTGAAGTTTGAACCCATTGGCTGATGAATTCTGTCATTCCAAATAGCCTTACTATCACGAATCAGCAGGTACGAGTAGGTAATGTGTTAAATGGTTTGCCCAGCAATATAAAATTTGAATTGATCCACCATTGATGTTATTGTGATCAATGCAAAGTTAATAATCACCTCTGTATTCATTTCTAGCAGCAAATGAGTTTGCCATGAAATTCACTTACCAGACAATTACTCCTGAAAATGTCTAATACAAACTAATTTGGTTGCAATGTTAAATCAGTTATTCATGCATATGAATTTTGATGATATTTGTTCATTAAAATCACTTATAGCTTAATCAAAAAGAAATAGTTTTTAATTGATAGAATATTGGTAGAATTAATATTGAATGACTAGAGGCTGAGCAGAAACCGAACATACTTTTACTTTTTTAAATGAGGCAGATTTGATCGTAATTGAGTAATATACATATCTGGGTTAATGGTATATGTGAAGGTGGTTTTTTTGAATGGCTGACCCAGTTTTGGATTGCTATTTGGATCCAATCGATAGATGAGAGGAGCATTACGTCAAAGTATCCTCCATTTACATGCATAGTAAGTCTATTGGTATATTCTCTCACCACAAAATGCCCTTTGAATAGGAGGCCGACTTCTGAACAAGATGAAAAGTGAGTTGTGAGCTTTCTCATTTGTTTTATTTTAGGGTAGAGGAATATTCAATTTTTGTAGAAATGTCCCATGGAAGAAAAAAAAAGCTCTTCAAATGCCCTAATATTCAAAATAGAATGTGCAATTGCTGAACAATATTAGAAGAAAAAAATGTGACGGTTCAAAATTCAAATAAGGTTCAAGCCGTCAACTGTTAATGGCCAAATTTAGCCACTGCAGAATCTATAGTGTATTTGTAAGCTTGTTTAAGTCATTACTTACATTTACACTGCTTTTGAAAATGGTAATTACGTTTCTCAGGCTGAAATTATCCTCTCTTTTTTTAATGTGAGGAGTGCAACACATAAATTTCCAAATCTTCATGTAATTAGGTTTCTCTAAAATTTAGGAGATACATACAGTAATAGATATCATTTTGTTTATAGCTTGACCCTCTCTGCTTACTTTTTAAGTAAGAGACAAATCTGAGTAAGTATAGGCCTGACACCATGTGCTAAATACAGCTGGTCACTATGTGCAAATGGGAGTTGTGGTTTTTATCGAAGATGATGCCCAGTAAGTTTTTGAGCGTTCGTTTTTATTTCACTGGTTCAAACAACCAATCTACTGCAGGATAAAAAATCCAGAATAAATCATAGCAATTTTCTCTCAAAATACGATTCCCATACCAGAGCTCAAAGTTAGCTTTAAGATACCAGCTTTAATAGCTTGGAGTATGTTAGAGAATGACCACTATCTGTTACCATGGGTCTACACAATAGTAATCATGACTACCTTTAGTGGTACAGCTAGAGCTCTTCATATATGCTATGTGTAATAAGATGAGAAATATATATAGTGCCTACCAATCGACATACACTGCATGTACTTGTAGCTAAGTGGCCGGAATTAATTTGTTTGCTCGATAAATCATTAAGATAAAAAGGTTATGGCTTGCAAATAAAAACTACAGCCATTAAAACCCTTCAGAAGAAGATTTTCAAGACCAATGTAAATATATTACCGGTAAAGGTTGAACTTTTACCTTTTCTGCTTCTCGTTTTATCTTGCATCGATTACCCCCCTTCCTCCTTCTTCCTCCTTCCCTCTACTAAGCCTAAAATAAAAACTTGTTGTATTGCCCTTTGCGACCGACCCAAAAATCTGAAAATCTACGGTCGGCATTTTTAAAAAAAAGAGGGCGGGGAAAAAAACGAGAAAAAAACCAAAAACATTCAAATCTGAAAAATATCCGCCCTAAGAGGGCGACAAAAAAAAGTTTAAAAAAAAAAAAAAAATCTGACCGACCAACCCATGTTTTGGCCACCAAAGGGCAATACAACAAGTTTTTATTTTAGGCCCTATAGTATTTCCATTTTATTTCCTTCAGTCTCCTACCACAAAATGTTTTTCTCTTTGAAATTGTCAATCACTTTCTTTTATGCATTTTGTTATGCTGTATTTACTTTAAGATCTTTGTAAGAATCTTGTTCAATATGTTTTTTTGTTTTCTTATAAAAAAATTCCAGAAGTAAATTTCTTTCAATAGCATTTAGTGAATTTGTGTTAGAGAGATGAGCATGTTTGGAGTTACTGGTAAGCTTGGATAAGGACTATTATTAAGGAAATTAAATATCCTACCCCACATCATGATGATGATGGTGATGATTGTGACAGAGGCCCGATAGCTCAGTCGGTAGAGCAGTGGTCCACTCTCAATCCGGTGACCCGGGTTCGAAACCAAGACGATGCGCTAGTGCCCTTTGGTAAGGCATTAATCCTCATTACCAGGTCCCTCGGAGTGGACCTAAAGCCTTCGGCCGTCTGGTTGCTTACTTACAAGCATTTATGCTTTCTTAGTACCGGTAGTCAGGTAAAATAACCACCATCACCATCACCATCACATAGGAACATTTATCTTTTGCAAAATCAAACTAAAATACATTGTATGTCACACTTATGGCAGTTAACCAAAGAAACTACAATTATGTAGAGGGAAGTCATTGACAGGCCTGATAAAAACCTGATTTAAATCGGTTTCCTGATTTTTTTTTTTTTTTTCCAGATTTTTTTTTCTTTCTTCCCCATTTAAAAAAAAATAAAAAATCCAGATTATTAAAAAAAAAAAAAAATTACCAGATTTTGTTTTCTTCCCTATTTTATCCTGATTTTTTTACTCAAGGGGGGCATGGTTGAGGGGAAAACAAAAAACCTATTTTTTTTTAGTGCTCATTATGACCCCTGCATTGAGCATTAGATAATCTAGGATATATTTGAAGGAAGAGAAGATTTTGTTTGAAACATAGACAAAGAGGAGAAAGGTGAGATACAGAGATAAATGTAGGAGATACAAAAACAGGAGACTCTGAAAAGTTGTATGCTTTGAAATTCACGAATTCCAGTCATCACGAATTCCAGTCATGGCAATGAATTTTTTAAAGTTTATGTTATCTTCATGTTGCTTTTACAGATTTTTTTCCAGAAACATTTTACTTTCTTCAGAGTTAGCAATGAGCTCCATGAGAAAAATTGGTGTGGAAAGAATTATGATACATGCATACCGACCCTGGTCTATTATTTATTCCTAAATTTGAAAGTTTCTAAAAAAAATTGCTTGAATGCAATCTGTTCTGAATATTGTAACTCTTTTTGAAAGATTTCATTCGTTTGACATCTTGGCAAAAACTTGGTTGTGATTTCGCGATAAGTAGAAGCCAATTTGGAGTTTCAAATGTTATAACGAAAGCTATAACTCCAGCTGTGTATTAATCACAAACAGACTTATTATGAGTCAGAACAATGTGGTGACCACTTGGAGACATTCAAATTCATATTGTCCAACATTTCCTGCTGTTTAATTACTCTCAAGAGTACACAAAGTATATACCCTGTGTTTTCTGAGTAGCTTGGATCGGGAAGGAGACAAACGTCTGATGCCTTTTGGTTAACAACCTTCTGGGTCCAAACAGACACAGTAGTCCCAGGACAGGGATACCCTTTGGCCAAGTTAGGGAAAGAAAATGATGACGATGATGATGATCCACAACACTTGTATGGCGCCATTTATCTGTTTCAAACATTCAAGTGGGAGGGGAGGGGGGTGTGGGTGAGGAGAGATGCTTGCCTCTATTACTCCTATAATTCATGTTCTAAGAATTGGTAACATGTGTTTAAATGATGTCAGCAAGCATGGCATTATGTTAGTCAACATAATTTGATCCTAGATTTCTCTTTATTACTGTTAGGATTTTAAGCCCACCGTACACTATATGATCTGGCTACGATCTGATTTTGGATGAACATTTAAAATTGTAACATTTTAATAACTTGGGATCTGAATATTCATATGATTAGTGATATCTGAATTTCAAGGAATTATCAAGTTTCCTTGGAGAAGAAAAAGCCAAATCGGCTCAGAATCCTAGTAATATCACAACAGTAGTTCAATTGTCTACGATTTGAAGCTGATTCTGATTTTATTCTGACTAGACAAGTTAACTGCACTAAAATCCTGGTTTTTAGTAGACTTATCATCATTTAAAACTTAAAAAATCATGAAGATGAAAAAAAGAAATTATTGCCAAATGACTATAATTGCAATTTCTTCGAAAAAATAGGATGATCGTATAGTGTGCATTAGTTTGCAAGAGACAGGTGGCAAGAGAAATTGACTTCTCTTAAATTTTCCAATGAAACAGATTGATGTGATAGAACATAATTTTGATTTTATGATCACTGAACAGAAGACAGAATTGTTGATTGCTATTTTAGCTATTATATGTGTCTAACTGGGTTTCACAATTAGAATGAGATCATTCGGAGTCATCCGATTCATAAGGATTAGGACAACAGAGGGCGATAATCATGTTTAGATGTATCTGCTATCTGACTTGTATTCAAGTAAACTGCTTTCAAATGTATCTATTTATCATTATACTCAAATTGTCTCCAGGAAGTTGGAAGATATCATGTGCTATGGATATAAAAAAGGATATTTAGAGAAACTGTTCTGTTTGACAATATTTGAAGAACTGGGCTCTTATAATAGTAGAACTGTGGTCTGACATTTGTTCTGGTGCGTGACAATTTCTCCAGGCTTAATTTTGTCAAAAAGTATAGGGTTAGGGTTAGGGTTGCAGTTGGGTTTTTTGGTTAGGTTTAAGACGAGGAACAGTTTGGGTTCCAGGATTGAAGTTAAGAATTCAGTTAGTGTAGGAAAAATACCTTGGAGCAATTGTCTGAGGAGCATGTGTCATGCATCCTTTAGAACTAGAAGCCAACTTTGATGCCAACCCTGCTGCAGATCGAGACCGACCTTCTAAGGAAACCAAATTGTTTGTATGGAGCCAGGAGGGTGTCTACTCATATACATGTACTTTAATACAGAATTAAACACCCTTTTGGATCCAAACAGACAAAATGTTGACTCAGATGAGTCTTGAGAAACAAATGCTTCCCTGATGAAAAGAATTTCTTTAAGGGCAATCAGCGGGCAAACAGGTGGTATGTAACGAGTGCATTGAAGGTGTTAATTAAAGGATATTATGAATTTAGAGGGACTTAGACAGGGGCTAATAATGAGATGAAAGGCATCATGAGTGCAAGTGAGAAGGAGAATGATAGAGGGTTCAAGAGGCAGTGGAAGAGAAGGAATTCTTTACATTTTCCTCTTTATTTTTATATAGGAACATTTTTTTTTTTTTAATTATAATTTAGAAAAAATGCTTAAGTGGAGCTCTTACAAAGAATTCAGAAATACTAGCCTTAGAAAGGAAGTTTGATATGAACTTGTATTAGTAGATTCCTTGATAAACATACAAGTACCAGATTAAAGATTTGGAAGGGATTGTTAAAGGAAATATCATATATACCATATGGACTTGTCAAGCAGGAAATTATTTCTAAACTTCTGATAGATTTGATTGTATTTTTTAAATTGCTAGATCATGATAAATAAACCCTACACAAATTTAATTTATATGTTTGGTGCCAGAAGAGTGTCTATTAAACTCATAAACTAAATAACAAAGAGTAACATCCTTAAGGCTCCAACAGACAAATGAAGTTTTATCTTGATATGTATACCCCTCCAAGTAGCTTCAAGGTTATAATACTCTTCATCAACATTCAATGTCATACTGTATTGAATGCTATTATTCTTCTTTTTGTTATAAATACAATTGGGCTGTTATTATGCCAAGCAGCCTTTTGTGAATCAGTCTGCAAAGACAACGCCTGTCATCCGAAGGCTGAGATAGTCGGAGCTTGGGAGTAGGTCCAAAAGCTAAGGTAGCTTTGCTAGCCAATAACATCTTGTCATAGATACCCATGAGTATACTTTGTACAAAGAACATTCAGACATACTGCCAACAATCAAAAGAACAATTGTCAAAAGAATATTTTTTGACAAAACATTAAAAAACACATTTCCAATGTTTTAAACTTTAGTATAGATGTGTCCATAATTGAATTTGAATTTTGTGTGGAAAAAAATTCATTGGAAAATAAAAGAGCAGACACATTCAACATTGTATTTTCTTCTTTTATATATTACTTTGAACAATGCAACTATGTATTCAAACTTGTTTGTATCAGTCTTTGGACTGTATCTGCAAGTATTTTTCTGTAAATAAACCAAAATGAATGAATGGAAATTATTCATATTTTGCCAATGACATAGACATATATGCAAAAAAAACAAATCATTAGTGGTTGGGTCTTCATGATGAATATCATAATGCATGCAAGCTGATATAATGATGCTGATTTATCAACGAGGAAATAGTTGGCTGTTTAGTATTAGTCTCTCAGCAATTTCCTCCAATCTTCACATGAATGTGTTAATATTTGTTTACCTATTGTCTGACACATTCTCTTTTAATGCTATGGAGACAAAAGGGATACTTGGGAGGGATGATATTCCCCATGTCAAATATTGTTGTATTTTATTATCCTTCCATTTTTGTAGTAATGATGGGTGTAGGCAGGGAAATGGAGATGGCAAAGTTTGGACGGAATCCTTGACAGAAATTCCACAAACCTCTGTTTTAATTGTTTAGCCTTTCTTGGCTCCCTTGCATGTCTCTTGAAGCCGTGGGCTGCCCAAGTAACAAGTAAACATGACAACCTTATTGCTCTCTGCCAAACATTACATTCTATTGAATTACTGATTCATTGCTAATCATGGCCCTTCAATTTTTTCATAACAATCAGTAGGTGAAGAAATTGTCACTCTTCTATCCCCTGACTTGAGCAAGAATTAATCTTGAGGTAAATGTGACAGCTCTGACTAACGTGTAGCTATCCCTCGCTCAAAGCCGCTCACCAAATTTTGTAGGGTAGAGAGATGGCAGGAGAACTTTGCAATAGACTGAGAATGATCAGAGCAAGTTTGTCAGGGAAGCAAGATTGACAGATGTTTGCTGCTGTGCATTAGGATTCTTGACATTTGATCACTCATAGGCCTGGTTCTGAATCAAAGTTCATGGATTAAAAATAAAGCAGAGTAGAGGTACCCTTTTCCGTTCCTGCTGTATACTTCTCACTCAGGAATATCCTTGTTTGTAACGTGCTTGCTTGGTAAACATTCTAGGAAGATATGAAGGCACCTACTGAAGATCCCAATCTGAAGCTCAAATGTACCTTATATTGCAGCTTATATTCCAGGACTGTGCATTTAATGTGCTCATGTTGCTAGGTGTTGTCTGAGAGACGATGCTGCCCAGGGATTCAGTTCAAAGGAAGTATAAGGACTTCTTAAGCCATTTTAAGAGTGATCATCAGATGTTAGAAATCTTCATGTGCTTCTGAGATCTGCAGAAAGCGAAAGAAAAATGTGTTGAACTTTGGATAGGATTGCAGCTTGCATGGTATTTCTACAGTTAGGACATCTTTAAACACTTGTGTACAGTGTCTTTTGTATTAAAGACGATAGCGAGCAACTTGGTAAGCATGTGAACTTTTGCATGGAATGGGAATGATGTTTTACTATTGTATTTGCAGAAAGGGGACTTTATCTGTGAGAACCTAACTGAGTG
Organism: Strongylocentrotus droebachiensis; assembly: GCA_035222895.1. Classification (NCBI taxonomy): domain Eukaryota; kingdom Metazoa; phylum Echinodermata; class Echinoidea; order Camarodonta; family Strongylocentrotidae; genus Strongylocentrotus; species Strongylocentrotus droebachiensis. Next base: position 53,347 of record JAVYIG010005868.1, read on the forward strand.
CTGAGCTTCAAGAACTGAACTTGAAGGATGATTTTTGTTTTAAATTTCCTTTATTGGAATAAGATAATTCCAATTAAGGAAAAGATCACCTTGCAACATAATTCAGAGTCATATTGGTTGACGTGATGCAGGATACGTATCTTAATATTAGGGTGTTTGAAATTCAATATATTATTTCAAGGTTTCAAGAGTTTCAAGAGATTGTTTTCCTGTTATATTTCTAAGTGGGAACATATCCTGTAATTGATTGTCAAGTGCTTCAAATGATCTAGATTGGAATGAATTGGTGGAAAAAGAGAGTAAAGTTATCATTCCTTTCCTTGTATGTGCAGTTTACGATGAGGCCTCTCATACCAGAAGAAGAAAAAAAAAATATTTAAGCCTTGATGCGATAAACCGCAGACAGCTTTTATATAATGACGAAAGTGGAATATGCTTCACATATCTCATATAAAGATCAGTGAATAAAAAAGGACCTTTGTTGCTGTCGCAGGCAATTGCCATTCATTTACAAGTCATAAAGAAGATGCCATGGTTTACCAACTCATATCTATAGGAGCTTCATGCAATTAGGTGTTAGATGTTAGGTGTTATTTGTTAGGTGTAAGGTGTTAAGTGTTATAGGTTCAAATTCTTTATTATGTCGCAAGGGACCAGCACCACACAAGACTTAATTGTTCTTTTTGCTGGTTCCTCATTCGTATCTTTATTTGTATTTTATGTTTATCTTTCGTTATGTTATTTGTATGTTCTTCACTTATCTGTAAATATCAATGTTATAATCATGTATGTTTTTATATGACGAATGAAATAAAATGAAATGAAATGAAATGAAATGCATTGATTCAACGATAGGACTTATCCTTTTGATATCAAACGTGTTGAAAGAAATATCATTTTTTTCTCTCTGACATACAGGACATGCCGTTCAAGCTGATGCGCCACTCCAAGTTTCGGCATGTCTATGGCAAGCCGTACCGCAGGGAGAGGTGCTACGATGGAATCAACATCAGCAGGAATGCCCATGACAATAACTTCTGCACCGTCAACCCCCTCTTCGTGGCCATCGTTACAGAGTCTGCTGGCGGAGGAACATTCGTTGTTCTTCCTCTTGATCATGTGAGTATATAACAAGGAAAGCATACTATTGCTGATGACTGTTATCTTTGACATTCTCATTGCATATATATTGATGATGGATTACTAGCGAGTGTTTTTGTGTCTTTCATCTGCTTGGATCGAGGTACAAGAGTGATAACTCTATGCTCAAAAATACGAGTTAATTCCATTGTGACTCGAAACAGACAATTCATATCTTATCCTTTTAGAGTGTGTGATAGGAACCTCCAACTGTTTAACTGAAGAGCAATGAATATTATAGTAAAACCATCTGAACTTGCTAGAAATTTTGCAGAGACTTTAGAATTGTTGTAGAGGCAGTATTGGATTATTGGTATAATAGAGATTTTTGCTCTGATGACAATTGCTCTGGACACTATGGTCCGAATTCATAAAGGAGGTTTAATTTATACCATGGTTTGAAACTCAACCAATGACTAAAACAAGCGTAAATAAAGCATATTATCATAAGCGTATTTTTAGCCATTGGACATGAAGACACACACATACAGGGTTAAACCATGGATTAAAATAAACCTCTTTTTTTTCAATTTATGCCAACATCTGAAATAGACAACTACTCTAAAAGAATGCAGAAAAATAAGAGAAGCAAACTGATGAAAGTTTCAATTGAATCTGACAAAATATAAGAAAGTTATGATTTTTTTTTAAAGTTGTAATTACTAAAGTATGGGCACTTAAAGAGAAGGTTGAGTTCTGGGAAAAGGTGACAAATAATTTGTGAGCGTTATCATTCTTATTATGCAAGTGTGGAAGAACATCAGATAAGACATGTTCCCTGAAAAGCATGGCTCTTCAAATGCCTTCATATTCTAAATATGTCATGTAACATCGAAAAAATCCGGGTAGGATTTTTACGCCACGTGTTCGTGTAGTCCCATATACATCTTTCTGTGTACAGTGTTTGTAACTTTACCAAGACTTGGCCAAATTTCTTATCATTTTGATGATTCCAGAACCTTGCAATACACACAAATTCTTATATGCTAGATGATCAACCTTTTCTGGTCATTTCCACACCGTTTCTTTCACAATAAATTTGCATGACCAGAACTCAACTTCATCTTTAAAATTGGCTGAAGCGGTAATGTAATGTCAATGTGATCTAGTGCCGGACTACTTTTCCATCTGTTTCTTTTTCTAAAATTCATGGCTCAGGAGGGTCTATTCTTTTTAGAGGACCAATGATAATATGTTATCTATAATATATTTTGATAAGTGCCCAAACAGAGAAGGAACTTACAAGAAAAACAGAAATTAATGACATTTTTGTACATGGCAAATGGGAGAGATGTCCTACGTCACAATCCACTTACCAAACTACCAATTTGAGATTCGCATATACTCAGTGATCTCTTATTTCAAACATTTCAAACTTTTGCCATTCTGTTTATCTTATTTTTCTGCTTTCATTCAAATCAACTTATTACAAGGGTTGGTTTTATGTATCATGCATCCGTTCTCAATCAGTGTCTTGTGTGTTTTTGTGACAGATTGGTCGCATTTCAGCTAACTTCAGCAAGATATGTGGTCACGCAGGGAATGTAATGGACATCAAATGGGATCCCTTCGATGATCATAACATTGCATCGGCCGCTGAAGATGGGAAGGTAAGGTAGCTTCAACAAAAAACAAAAAACAAAAAATAGATATTGCCTAAGTGTAAAATGAGTTTGAAATATATGTTTTTATATAATTTACCCCAAGAATCCAGAGCAAAATTTGTTATAAATCATATTCACCTTTTCTTCAAAGAGAATTAAAAGATTAGCTCAGGACCAAGTTTCATGAAATTTAGTATAAATAATACTTGACACAAATTTGCTCACAGTCAATCAACTGTAACAATTTCAGGAGTTTATAACCTATTGTTATTGATGACAAGTTTCATGAAACAGGGCCAGATTTATTTTTCAGCAATGGACTGTTTACATAATTATTTGTAAACTAAGGTAATATCAGAAGCTATTATCACCACAGCTTACATATATTCTTATTATTGATTTCATTTATCCTTCCATAAAATCTGTTAGTTGGTTCATGAAAACAGAATCACTTATACAATGGCACCCCTAGTGGTCCTCAGCACAGCTGTGTAACTGCAGTCTTTTCTCCTGTGAATTTCTTCTGTCATTCGGCCAAGTATTGGGTTGTCTGTCCAACCTTTTGCCTAGAGGTTGAAGGGGTTCATTATGGAGAATAAGGGTTGTTTTTTATATTCTCACATTTTGTTTTTGTTTTTTCCTTGAGGGAAAAGAGAGAGAGAGAGAGAGAGAGAGAGAGAGAGAGAGAGAGAAGGGGTTGGGGGTATGGAGAGGGGGAGATTAAAAACAAAATTATACTGTTACAAGTATGTATGGAGTTTGTATAAAAATAGGGTAAATCCTGTAGTTCTTTTATGTGGTAGTTTTAATGAGAAAAATCAAATTATTTTATTGAGAAAATATGTAAACTATGCAATCAATAACAAGTTACATCAGGACTCAACACTGAGTGGGTCTGTTGCGAAAAGGCTCCTGAGTTATAACTCTGGAACCCAACCTCAGTTTTAAAATTTAAAACAAGGAAGCATACACGTATATATACATCCCTTAAGAATTTCAACTTACCGGTAGCCCCCGCCTCTTTAAATATAGGTCTGTATGGGCAATGTTTTTATGTTACAGTACTCCAAATATCTTGGACTGGTACTCTGAAGGATGTACTATTTAGTTTCAAACTGGCTTCCACCAGGTTACAGCAGTGGTTTTGGGGTCGTTCCCATTTCTCCTTTTCCTCACAGTAGTATTTTAGTTAGATGTTGAGTTCCTGCATTCTATTTAGAATCATCTTCCGGCAGTGTAACTGCTATAACATCATCGAGGCTCGGAAATTTTTGTCAGGTCCAAAATGGGAGTGGGAGTAAAAAGAAGGTTATGCCATGTGGAGAAGATCAGTTTGTCTTGTTTCATTTATGTCCTCCCACACATGGTTTGTGAAGCTATTACGGAACAAATAACTGACTGATACAGAACAAATATCAAAGGAGAATGAGAAAACAAAAATATTTGAGAAAGACATTATGAATCATCACAGAAATCTCACATGTGTGTTATGTTTATCACCCTGAAGCATTCTTCAAGTGATTCTTGGGTGATGATGAAGGGGACCCATATTGTATCAGGTGACAAGTCAGCTGATCTGCAACATGTCAGGTGACTCATCTGGGCTAGGGCGAAGAACTTCAGGAGGTTCTCCCTTTGGGCAGACTCTCAATTCTTCACAGGAGGGCATTTCTGACCATTAGGAAATCAGAATATTTTCATAGATAAAATGCTTTATATTACTCAATTTCCACCCACTGTGCTGCCCATATTGAGGTCAGTAACTACTTGTTTCTGTTTGATTGTTATGAAAGGAAACATTTAGAAACCTGATAGACAGGCGATACAAGGCCAGAGGGCTACTCTTGAAGCCGATCATTACTCAATCAACCGCCCTCTATCTTGGCAGAGAGACAATGTAAACTTCCAGGGACTTTCCATGGGTCACTTGGAGTCAGTCCAAGCTACATCTGTCCTTGTGTTTTCAGTTGTACAACCTGGAAAAACATCTTTAAAACCAAATTGATGAAATTGAAATGATAGCGCTTCACTCAATCTTTGTAACCTTTCTTTGACCTCAGGTTCGAGTTTGGCAGATTCCTGATGGAGGTTTGACCGAGAACATGGAGAACCCCAAGATAACGCTCAATGGCCACCTGAGACGATGCAGTGCCCTCGAGTGGCATCCCACCGCCAAAAACATCCTTGCAAGTGCAGGGTATGATAAACAGGTCAGTATGAAGTAGAAAGATGTTACCCTTGGGTTTTACCATTGAAGTGTGAGTGTAGCCAAGCCAAGGGCTAGCCAGCCATACACAGATTTTGACCAACTAGGTGTCACTTGGTCACAACTTTTGTTTTGTGATTGCCCAACATAGCATCACTCTCCATGTTCCCAACTATCACTGGGTTGTCCAAACTCTGTAGGCCTTGTACGTATGGCTCTGGCATAGCCATGGACCTCTTCTCAGTCTATTGATAGATTGGTTTGTGGCCAAGAATCTTCAGACATACTAATTTTAATGTGCCTATATTAAACTCATGAAAGTAGACATACCCCCTACTTGTGGAGTTTGCATATAGCGTTTGTGTGGGAAATTGAAAACAAATATTGTAAAGGGTGTGAGTAACATTACTTCCGCCATATGAGCTTTAATCGCATTAGTGTATTCTCTCTCTCTCTCTCTCTCCTGTCATCTTATGATCTTTCTTTGATTTTGATTTTATTTGATATTCCCTTATTTTTTTTGTCCATCTTTTTCACTTTCTGTCTATCCCTTGCTGGCTTGTTGTAAAGGGTGTGAGTAACATTACTTCCGCCATATGAGCTTCAATCGCATTAGTGTATTCTCTCTCTCTCTCTCTCTCTCTCTCTCTACTGTCATCTTATGATCTTTCTTTGATTTAATTCGATATTCCCTTTTTTTTTTTTGCTCTTTAGTGCAATCTGTATACCACTGATGCAATCTGAGCCAGCCTGTAACCTCCCTATTTAAGTCACATGAAAACACACGTAGCTTAAACTTCTTTGGGTTGCTGAACCTGCGGCACATATTATCCATTAACTAGTAAATTAATGCTGTAGTTTCATGTACTGGGTGGGTTATTGACCGGCTTTGACACAGTTGGTTTGACTCTAACATGTGTGAGTAATAATATCAGCTAGGTTCACATAAGAGCATGTAAACTTAAGTTGAGCGTGTGGATTGAACTTACAGGCCATCTTGTAGGTAAGGACACCGGATGGACGCACTCATGGTTTCAAAACTTACAGTGTACTAAAAGTTAAAGACCACAAGTAATCTTATGGGGATGTATACATGATAACTATAAGCAGGGGGGGGGGGGGAGGGGGGGGGGGGAGAGCCAGGAGAGAGCTGGGGGACCTTGAGTGTTCCTACTCAACTACTCAAGTTTTGAGTCCTGTGAACATAATTAATTTTGCGGTTTCACCAGCTTTTTTGTATGCTTGCCTTTTAGTTTAAGATTATGAAGACTTGTTTGTTTTGTCCTACAGGGGTGAACCCTAGTTGTTAGTAGGTCATTATATAAAACTATGTTGTTCCCGTGTGAACATAGTTATAGTATAAGTGGTTTTCTACACGGTCATTATCGGTACAGCTGAATGGAAGCTCCGCACTCACATCTGTGCCTCTACTTTTTTTACTCCTTCCCTTTCATTTTTCAGTCCTTCCCCTTCATTTTCCCTTCCAATCATCCTTTTCCGGTGTATTTATTGTTTTCTTCCTTCTTCTTCTTCTTCTTCTTCTTCTTCTCCTTCTCCTCTTTCTTCTTCTTCTCCTCTTTCTTTTTCTTCTCCTTCTTCTCCTTCTTCTCCTTCTTCTCCTTCTTCTTCTTCTTCTTCTTCTTCTTCTTCTTCTTCTTCTTCTTCTTCTTCTTCTTCTTCTTCTTCTTCTTCTTCTTCTTCTTCTTCTTCTTCTTCTTCTTCTTCTTCTTCTTCTTCTTCTTCTTCTTCTTCTTCTTCTTCTTCTTCTTCTTCTTCTTCTTCTTCTTCTTCTTCTCCTCCTCCTCCTCCTCCTCCTCCTCCTCCTCCTCCTCCTCCTCCTCCTCCTCCTCCTCCTCCTCCTCCTCCTCCTCCTCCTCCTCCTCTTCTTCTCCTTCTCCTCCTTCTCCTCCTTCTCCTTCTTCTCCTTCTTCTTCTTCTCCTCTTTCTCCTTCTTCTTTATCTTCTCTTTCTCCTTCATTCTTATACTGGTTTTTTGTATGACCTTAGCTGACTTGAATAGGAACATGTGATTATAATCATACAGAAGCAAGTTTCAACTATTTATTCTAAATCTTACTAATTACAGTTGAACTAACGAGGGGTGGAACCCGCATAATTACTGAGCGGAACTCTAGTCTGAATGAGGAAATCTTGAGATGGCGACCACATGTTACTTCTTTTTATCATCCCTGCCTAGTCAAGATAATAGAGCATGAATCTTGACGAATCTTTCAATCTGTTAGTTAATTAATACTCCGCCTGATGTACTTGGTCTTTACATTATAGTTTACAATCACTTTAGTTAAAGGAAAGTGTTCATTTGTCTTCTTTTTTTAATTTTAAAGTAAACCCTCTATTCTATTCATAATCATATACATGTATTACTTTTAGAGTACCTTGCTAAGAATAAATGGTTGTGTATGTCTTGTTTGTTTCGGATGTCATTTGCTCTAATGATCACATTTTGTCATGTTCAACATGATTTCAAATTTGGTCTATTGAAATGTTGATACAGCTGTTATTTACTTTCTGTGGTTTATCTTCACATTTTGTATGTTAAACAGATAGAGGGTGGTGCATATAGTTATTCCTATTTCCCTCTGTTGGACTACATGTACATACATGTATATGTATATCAGTGACAGAATGTTATACCCTTTATTCAATAGATCACATATCTAACATGCCCTTGAACCTTTCCAGGTCACACCTGTCAATACATTGTCATTATTTATGTTTGAAATTATGTTTCTTTGCACATTTTGATCATAAAACCTGAAACAATGCATGGAAGTGATCAAAAGGTCCCCCAGGTCAGCACTTTTGCACTCAAGTATAGGGGGGTGGGGGGGGGGGGGGGGGGTCTGGACGAGGGGGACTCAATGAAAGAGGAGCTTTAATGAACTTGATAATGTTGATGCGGTTGCAATAGTTGATAAGAAGGTAATTGAATTGAAGTTAGAGTATTAAAAGAGACATAGAGTACACCAAGAGAACAAGTACCAGAAATTGAAAGGGAATCTTTGTAAATATTTCTTCATACTAATCACAGAATATTTTGAATGCTTCATTAATATCTCTTATTAGATGCTACTAAATCTATTCTCTGCAATAGGCTTAACCATATTTACACCAAGTGACCAGGAATACTTAATTATGACTGGGGGGAGGGGGGAGGGGGGGGGGGGATGGGTGTTTCACAAAGACTAAGATCGACATTAAGTTAGACTTAAATATGGCAGGCCATTCATGCCACTTGCTGCTGTTACCATTGGTCTCTCAATTATGATCTTAAGATATGATTTTTGCCTTCAATAATGACCTATCAAATAAGGTAAATTCTGTAGATTTGTGACAACTAATTATATGTCCCTTGAGAAACAAATGCCAGGAATGGTTAGAGGAACTAGTGGCATGAAAGGCCTGCCATAAAGTTTAACCTTATAAAGTCGATCTTAGTCTTTGTGAAACCCTCCCCAGGAAATGTAAACTGGGCAAAGAAAAGAGAAAGGGAAGGATAGAGTGGCATTGTTGCTCCCTAAATGACATGTCTAGTGAATTTACAGTGCACTGTTCTCTGGCTTGATGATGCAATGAATCTCATGCTGTGATTTCAATTTTATTCTCTGCGACTTAGAGCGGCAACCTTTCGGCAAAGATTGTGTCATAAAGTAAATATTCCATTTCCAAAAATGCAGCACCCTCTTGATAAATGTCACCTGATCATTTCCCGAAGAATTAATTGAGAAGATCATAGATAATTATTATAATCAAAACATCTGGGTGTATATCATATCCCGAATCCTCTAAGATGGTTCTCCTGATTTTGTTTTATTGATTTGATTTAAGGATTGGATTTACAAAGTGACATTGAGATCTTCATTTTATCCGGATGTTTACGTTCATGTTCTGCAAAAACATCCTGTATCTCAATATGATGAGGGAAACGAACGATACAGGCTTTCATATGATCATGGTCGGATGCCGCTCATCCTTTCTGATCACCTATCAGCTATTCACTCAAGAATGTAGAACATCAGTTCAAGGGCCACCTCTTCAGTTTGCATTGCTTCTCTGTACATAAAGGAGATACCGTTGGTTGTATTCAGACTATAGAAATCATGTTTTAGGAGCTACTAAAGTGGGGACATCCTATGGGAGATAGCTCTTAGTCCCATGTGGTAGGTTTCATGTCATCGTTTCCTTGGGGGGAGATTACCTAGCACATTTTGAGTGACATGAAAGGGATCGGATGCAGCTACTTATAATAATACATAGCAACATGAGTCCTGAGGGTATAGAAAAGTTGACAACCCCCTAGAGGTTCTTTTTTTTTTTTTTTTCTTTTTTACTTATTTTTTACTTAGGGCTCTTATTAAATGTTTTCCTGCCTGAATTGACTTATTCCGTAAATGAAGTTTGTCGGCAAGAAAAAAAGTGCTGATTGGGAGCTCTCATGGGATTTCAGTTTGAAGTGTGTGAATCGATCAAGGCAGCATAGTCCAAATTAAACACTGATTTACTATTTATTATAATTGACATTTAAACATGATTTTATGTCCATTGTATTTGCCCCCAAAAGACAGTTTTCCTTTTTCAACATTCAGGTACTAAAAGTTTGGTTTTTGTATAATGACTTTAATTTCTCTTGATTAAAAAAATCCTTGGAATGATTTTCTGTGTGCCTTTTTCCCCATCCCCCCTCAGCTTCAAACTGAATTTTGTTTGCCAAGGTGTAGTTCACCAAAACTTAATTTGTTGTATCAAATCAAATACTGCATGATCATCCCTGCTCTATATTAATAGTTCTTAGATTCATCAATAGTTTAGGTGGTAGACAATTAAAGAGAATCTATTGTTGAAGTAGTAACCCAGACATTCTGGAACAGCAGACTTTAGTCTGGTTTGGGTTTAACTGGTATTAGTCTCTGTCAATCTTTGGTGATTACCTAAACATCCTGTAGTACTAGTCTTTCACTGCTAATTATAAGAAAGACAGACTCTGTAATACAGGGAAAGGTATATAGTGTCTAGCAAGGATCTGCAGGAGTCTGCAAGATCATCCGTAACTGAATCCGACATCTTATTAAAGGGATAGTTGAGTTCTGTTTTCAGACCGCAATTGCCTTCAAAGTGCATGGTTATTGCTCTTATTCTTATCTATGACATTTCTAGTGCCCTTTTAGAAATATGGTGACGGTTAATTAATTATTTCATTAAAAATAACAATACATGGGCCGGCTGGTTGTGCGTAATATAACCAACACAAAAATGCCAACAGAAAAGCTAACATCGGCATTGGCTAAAATACGACGTAAAAAGCGCTTTTTCGTTTTTTCAATGGTTTTTTCAAATCATATTTGTGGTGGTACCCAAGTATTAGAAATCGTTATATTTATGGATATTTTAGCCATCTCTGAACCAATTTTGATCAAACAAAGATGATTTTGTCATTTAAATTGTATGTTCTTTCAAATTTTCATTATCTCACAAAAAATTATTTTGTGTAGCACCCTCTGCAATAAAACTCAACTATCCCTTTAAATAACATTATCTATAATGGTAACATAAAGGAAATTGGATCAAAAGATGTCATAAGGTCCATGTGTAAGATGTTCCATTCATAATCTTCAATGTATTTGAAAAAGGAAATTCATTTGAAGGTATCACTAAGATCAGAACTAATCTCGCAGAAGTTTATACATATTTGCACAGTACAGACTTATTGTCATATGAGTCGAACATGCAGTAGTGAAAATGTATTTCCTGATAGCAATTCATAATTATTTTGTACTTCTTATTTGCTTAATGGTCGACTTGAAGAGAAGAAAATTTCACAGCACCTTATCATTGCAATCATCTTCCTTAGGGTTTACCGAATTTACCAAATGACAGAAATATGAACAGGTCTTTTCTTGAGGGGGGGGGGGGGGGGGGGGTGGTCACTGAAACTGTATAAATGGGATTCAAACTAAAGATGAGATCTGTCTACAGTAAATATGGTCTTGGAAATAAATGGAAAGTAGTAAATTAATTTTGAAACAATATACTTGAGTCCTTTGAATATCATAGGTAGAGAAATGTAGGCCAAGTTGTCATGCAAAAGTTTTGGAACTTTGCAAACAGAAAGAAAATGTTCTTATGATAGTGAATGGTCCGAACTGAGTGTTTAATTTGTAATGTGTGACATAGTGGCATCGATTGAAAGAAGGCAGGATGGTAAAGCACAAGCTTGTCAGGCTATTGACAAAGAAAAATAGAAGAAACGGTTTGACCGTAGGACTATAACACCGGAAGCTGGAGATGGAAAGTCCTCTTAGCTGAAACTTTTAGAAAACAAATGACTTTGAAAAGTTTCTCTGAATTGAGGTCTGTGTTTAAAGGATGCAGCTTAATGCGAGGGCCAGACTGGGAGGAAGGCTCTCTCTCTCTCTCTCTCTCTCTCTCAGGAGGGAGGGAAGGAAATCTATGGGAGAGTAACAAGTCCAGGGAGATACATGTAGGTCAGAATCTGAACTTAAGGCTCCTCTGCTCCACAATGTGACCCCGTGCAGCATTGAACAGCCCCTCCCCGGAGGCAGGACGCATCGTCTGCTCAGAGCCAAGAGGGCGTTAGCTCATAAGTACTGCCTTTACATGGAGCTAACGTCCTTGTAGCTCTCACTAGAAAAATTATGTGATAGGTGCTGTGTTTATTCAGGGGCTACCTAAATAAATATGGTTTCAGCTAGATTAAAAGTGGCTCGGCATGGGTGTCAGGGGTAGGTCGGGAGAGGAATTTCAGTGAGGAGAGGTTTTTTCTGTTCATCTGGAAGGAGAAAAGGATGAAGAGAAAGAGAGATGGAAAGCGACTAAAAAGAATTGAGAGAGTGAAAGTGGGAAAGATCCAGATGTGTAAAAATGGTATTGAAGGAGGGAGAAAAACTGAGAACCATAAGACATGACACATTCTTTGAAAATAGATAGAAAAAAGAAGCGGTATATAGAGAAGCACAATTTTGTTGATTCAGGGTGTTTCCATATTTTATTAAGAATGAACTGTGTTCATGGTTTATTACAGATGGAAAATACCCTCTTCCATCAATGATCAGTGTAATTTCTTGTTTTACTCATCAATAGTTATATTAGTTGTGTTTTTCTTACTTCTGTTTGTAATCTTCGATATGTAGCTTTTTATTTGACTTTACAGATAATGCTGTTTAATTTGAATATTGGAACTTGAATACGACAACTAGATACTTTAAATACTATTAGTAACTTGAATCAGTGGTTTAGGGCAGCTTAGAAATAGCTGGTTTAGAAATAGCTACGGTATGTATTCGTATTTACCGGTATATAAATATTTCCTTTTATTTTTACTCTTAGCTCTTGATCTGGAATGTTGGTACTGGTGAGATTGCTGTAAAGATAGACTGTCACCGTGATATCATGTTCAGCTTATCTTTCAACTGGGATGGCAGCAGACTAGCTACAACCTGTAAAGACAAGCTGATCAGGGTCATTGACCCCAGGAATGGTGTTGTTATGCAGGTAGGTACCCTAGCTAAAGGCCTGTTTACATACGACACGGTAATGCCTAGGTCACATATAAACCGGGCCCAGTACAATTTTCCCTTCCCGGCGGCTTACCGTGGATATAGAGACCGTACAGGAACCTTCCGATTTTCATTTCTACAGCATGTGTGGTCACATATTTTGCGGTGCCTGGTGAAAATTGGTCGAGTGAAAAGGCGCCTGTAAAGATTTTTCATGAGAATTGACCCCAAAAAATTGTGAGGGGCCCGTCCGGGCACTGTCCGGACCACGCACGGGACCCCTAAGGTGCCCTACGGGCTTACTACAGCCTAACGGTCAGATAAAATGCCGGGAGAATTGGGAGCAGCCAACTCAGCACCACAGCGCCATAAACAGTGCACTGCTGCATTTTCACACCACACCCTTTAAATTTTAGAATGACATAAATGACACATTATATTTATTCCTATTAAAGTGGTCTGGAAAGCGTGGTACCGGTAGTTAATTATCCAACCCCTCCAGTTTGATCCATTGATAATTTCACTCCACATTTTCTTCATGAATTTGGCAGACAGGCTAAAGTGTTATTTCACAAAAAGCATTGTTTAGTGACACATGCCATAGTGATAATTTTCCTTGAAAATTTGCCCATTTTGAAGTTCTTTTCCAACATAATAATAAGAGAGGATTTTTATATAAAGTGGTGGTGTGTATTCAACCTTGGGTTTGCATCCCTAAGTTTGGATCATTTTTAAATGTACATGTACATACTTGTATTCTACTTTTTTTTCATCTCTAAAGTTTGTATGTTTGTTTTTCATTTCTCCTTTATGTGCAGGAGGGCAAAGGTCATAATGGGACCAAAAGTTCAAAGTGCATATACGCTGGTGACACAGGGCGGCTGATCTCAGTAGGTCACAATCGCAACTCTGGTAGAGAGGTCTTTCTGTGGGACCAGGTCAGTTCATTATCATGGTATATTGTTCAGGGGGGGCGTTTCACAAAACTTGTCATCAGTGACAAATGACAATTTGTGTTATAAGCTACTGAAATTCTTGCTTCTGATTGGTTATCAGCAGATTTGTCACTGATTTTTGTTATTTGTCATTGAAAAAAGGCTTTGTGAAACGCCCCCCCCCCCCCCCCAGATGATGCATGCTAATTAGTCTATTATGTGATCATTACGAGACTGTGTTCATCTATCGTACAAAGCAATCAGGTGGATTATGATGTGTGCATGACAGCCTCAACAAGAGCCGATAGAAAGTATAATGTATGTGTTGACCTACTTCTACATTGAACTACCTTATGAAGTGGTGAGTGCTGTCGCGCACAGGTGAATGAAATTGGAAATTAAGTCTTTAATAAAAGGGAACCTTAATTTTCACTCCGTTCAATATTAAGGGCAATTAATCTTGAGATCCGATAATGGAATTGCATTTGAAGAAAAGTTATCTTTCAGTCGTCTTAAATTGGTGTTGATTATGGGGATGTTTGGATAGCCAAAAGTTACATGTACTTATGAAAACATCCAACATGGAATACTTATTACCTTGTACATTCTTTTTATGCTTAAAACTATATGTATGTGTGTGTTTTCTATATTAAGATTTGTTAAGGAGATGCTAACTCCTTTAATAGTAGCTTCTACTGTTCACATTTCTTTTGTGGTGATTTTAGATTTTTATTTATTCAGTAGAACTCAAAAGAATAAAATTCCAATTTATCACGGGTGATATAATTACATAAACTCTGAATGTTTGATCATGATATATGACTAATTAAGACGTTTTAGACTCAACAAAATCGTCACAGAACCAATTCTTGCTGAATACTGCAAATACTTGGAAGCACTGCTAACAGATTTAGGCACATCGGACCATATACTACCACAAGGACAAGGTTTTGTGGTCCAATATCTAAAATGTTTCTTTTTTTAATATTTCAAGAACATTTCTTCTCATGTTACATTTCTGTGATATTCTCTGATATACCTTGGAATGAAACGCATGATTTTTTTGTAATGTGTCCTATATGATATTTGTTCCTTTTCCACACATTAATCCCAATATGTAGAATCTCTTGATTTCTCGACCTTTGAACAATGATGCTTTCTGGTATTACTACCACTAGTTATCATCATATCAAGAGATTTGTCATTCATGGATGAAATATATGGATAGATATGACGTTTCAGACACATTGAATACCTACCAACTAGTAAGCTTCCACATCAAAACTAGGAATCTCCAAAGCCAAAATTAAAATATAGTGCATTTTTAAATGTAGTAGTAGTAGTAGAATGGTTTTATTAAAACAACTGCAAAATGGAAGCCCGAAAGCTAAATTACATTGCAAGTTTTACAAATAAAAAAGTACAAATAATACACAGTAAAATAGATCATAACTTATTACATATTCCATACTTGCAAACAAATTGATGATACAAATAGAAAAGATTCCTCATTATTATTATTTTGTAATCATTGTTAAGTGAGGAATATTCAAATTTTAAATAAAAATGAATACTTTTATACAGACATTCAAGAAACACGAGAGGAACATAGGGTTCCTCCTAAACAGGAGTGGTTGACAGCTATGAGTCAATGCACAGAATCGTCTTAAGATGATAAATTATTGTATTTGCTATGACACTAGTTGAGTGACATGTCAGTTATCATACAATGTCATGTTCATGATCATCATACAGGATAATCTCAGTAGCCCAGTCGCCAAAACAGAACTCAATCCTGGAACAGGTGTTCTCTTTCCATACTATGACTCGGATAGCAATGTCCTGTACGTTGCAGGCAAGGTGAGAACGTTGAAATAAAATGTACCGTTTTCTACTATCCTCTACCACCACTATCCTCCTTCTACTATCTTGTTTGAAAGCATTTCATTCATTTTTTTTTCACACCTACCATCCAAAAATTCTAATATTATTTCATATTTTCATTCAAATTTACCTCTCTACTCTAATTATTTATGACAGACCTAGGTTTTGATTGTTTAAATAGTTTTTGTTGACAATTACAAGTAGAACATTTTTGATATGATGTATTAGATACCAACTTTTATCATAACATTAAATGTATACTTCATTCCTTTTTTCTGTATTGCCATCATGAAATTGTTCTTTATGTCATACATTTGTCACTTGTATACCCTCCTTTTTGTGGATATAGAATCATATTGATACCATTATACAACAACAAATAAAATGAAGTAATAAAATTCTACCAACCTTTTTATATTATATGCACTCTACAAGGCCTGTATTCAACTAAAATTTAAACCTGACTCAGGATTTAGGCTTTTATTCAAATCTGGTTTAACAAAGGAAGTTAGTCTGAGGTGTGAGGTTTAACTGAATTAGAATACGGACCTAAGAGTTAGGGTACGATCCATTTTCAGTTTCATGAAAAATTCTAGAAAACTCTGAGACTAAAGAAAACCTTTACATGTTTCCCCCATTCAGGGTGACTCCAGCATCTGGTATTATGAGATCCTATCAGAGAAGCCGTACCTGTTCTACCTGAGCCAGTTCATGTCAGCAGGACCGCAGCGAGGCCTGGGCTTCATGCCCAAGAGGGGGGTAGACATGAAGATAAACGAGGTGGTCAGGTTCTACAAGGTCCATGCCAGCAAAAATCTATGTGAACCAATCTCAATGATCGTACCGAGGAAGGTCAGTAGAAGTTTGGTCAAACTTGGGTTCCAAATTATGCGACTTTGGCACAATACATGTACTTGGGCCAGGGCTATAAAAGCGTCTTTAACTGTACATAGTTAAAGCACTAATAAAGTCCTCTTGCATTTTAAAAGGGTTGTTTTCTTGAGAAAATTCATACTATTTGATTCTGCTTATTTTAAAGTCAGGAAATCATGTTTTATACTTTTGTTCAAAGTTAAATTTGATCACTGTTCATGCAGGACGCACTAGCCATTATAATTTTAAGAGATTACATAATAAATCACAATTACATACAGTAGAGCTCTTAGTTGAGTAAATTTTGTGAAGATAGAGATTTATTCCTTCTGATTTGAAATCTGCAAGAATAGTAACATTTTTCTATGAGATGTAATGCTTTCAATTCTTATCTACTATTACTAGGGAGATGCATTCCAGTCTGATTTGTACCCAGACACTGCTAGTGATCAGCCTGCCCTTACAGCCGAGCAGTGGCTGTCAGGTATCGATGCCCCACCCCACCTCATGTCACTTGGAGGAGTACCCCGTGCCATCAGTGCTTTCCCTCCAGCTCCAACCCCGGCCAAGGTTCCCCTCAGACAATCCAGGAACAGTGACAACATCTCCAAATCATCCTCATCATCGTCCACCTCTATGTCTACATCATCGGCATCGATGTCATTGCCGTCGACATCGTCCACTATGATGGGTAACAAGCCGACCGCCATTGTCACCGGCGTCAACAAATCAGAGAGGGACGTTCAGCCCATTAATATATCACTGACTGATAGTGCCCCACCGGCTTTTGAGAAAGAGAATGTGAATGTGAATATTAAGAGGGAAGATTCAGAAACAAACTCTATCAAGGAGAAGTCAGAGCGAGAGCCTCCTGAAAAGGACACTGTGATCAGTGGTGGAGGAGAGCAAGAGAAACCTGAGGCCAGATCATCATCATTGACGTCCTCTCCGGCAAGGTCTTCAATATTTGCACAGTGGAAGACGCGAGAGGCAGAGAGTAAAAATGGTGGATCCTCGTCAGGTTCCTATTCAAGGGCCGAAAGCAGAAAGTTGCGGGATCATCCGTTTAAGGATCAGTTTGAGTCTCCCAGTCGATCCTCCAGTGGTGAAATTGAAATCGCACCTCAGCAGCATTCCAGGGAAGATTCTGGGTCTTCCAGCTTCAGGACGCCACTGTCCTCCACGTCGGACGACTTTGAGGTGGAACGATCGCTGAATGTGGAAGGTAGAGAGGTGATACGAATCAACATGAGCCCCACCCGTCAACCCAGCTCGTCCTCCGGGAGTCCCCGGCGAGCACCCGGTGTCTCCGACTCCTCCACAAGACGTCAGATGAGTGTCTCTGTAGAACCCTCCAGGGCACCTAGCCTTACAGACACCAACAGACGCAGTGTGAGTGTGTCAGAGGAGAGACCGTACTCGCCTATGGCTAGCACCATCGCTAGTCGGTTCAGTATCGCAAGCAATGGGTCAGAGAGGAGAAACATGGATGATGAACCTCTGCTTATGTCCAAAGACATGGGTATGGATCAGGTGAGTGGGGCTACGTGCTGTCCTAACATTTGTATTTTTCAGCCAGTAGATTTAAACCTGTTCCAAGTTGCCATCTATATTTTACATTTTTATTCTCTTTTTCTTATTTCAATAGTGAACTTGGATAGATGTGTTTTGCATACAGATATTTTGATGAGATATGTGAGATAGATTTGTCCATGTCATACGACCTGAATATGCAAAAATATAAGAAGGACGCAAACAATTGTTGACCATGTTTCGTGCTTGTCATGAGTGTGTGATCAATATTTGCAGAAAGACAATTTAATATGAAACAAAATGTAAAGCTTTATTGAGCCTATATCTTAAGTTTTGTCCTATATTTCTTAAGGCATCTTCCTTTCTACATGGCAAAAAAAAATTGTTTTCAAATCTATCTATCAGATCAAATGCTTTAGATGTTTATAGATAAAATTTATGGCCCCACAGTTATGAAAGTAAAAGAGAGTGAAGCATGATGCATGATGATTCTTTTGCAGGACTCGGAATCGAGTGAAAGACGGGATGAAATATCTGAAGAAGTGTTCACCCCAATTCGGTCCCCTTCAATCCAAAACGTGAGCTAGGGGTTAATGGGTTTCGTGCAGTGAACTTATATAGAACTCCATCATTTGCATTTAGGGAGCTTTTCACATAACACATTCAGTAGCTCCTGGTTATAAAATCATTTTCTTTATGTGTGCTTTTTATGACTAAAGCAATATATTTATGCTGTGTTGCGAGTGCTAAGCTTCCCTCTCAAAAATAACAGCAGTAAAAAGTTATTTTATAAATATTGATAGCTGGTCTCACAGCCGGTAGACCATAACTTTCCTCCAGTTACAGTGTCAATCCTTTTTTGTAACAATTTTACTGTAATTTCAAAATCAAAATTGTAAAAAAAAATCAGATTCAATGTTCAAAGATCCGTTGAAAAGTGAGCATATTTGAAAGACACTCAAAATACTCATGCCAATAAATAAGTATGCAAGAATGGGTTTCAAAGCACCCAGTAAAAAATTAGTTTCCAAAGTAATCAAATCTCAACGTAATATTATAACAGCTACCAGATTAAGTCTAAATATACAATACATTACATTTATCATGTTACCGAAGTGTCCTTCACTAAGTAGGTATTAATTCCCTCGGAGAGGACTTAATTAAAGCTGTTGGTCCCCTGGTTGCTTACTTACAAGCATACACATGCTTTCTTAGCAGTCGGGTAAAACAAACTAACAAACAAACAAAAGTATCTACAATGTACATGACTTGTATACATTGGATACTTGTAGGCTCTGAATGATTGAAAAACTGCTCCAATAATTTAGGGAATGCTTTCATAGGTACATTTGCTATTGAAAGGACATGATACAGCATATTTAGAGAGATACCGGTAGTTGTGACATGCGCACGCACACACGTACACACTCAGGGTTCTATTCAAGAAACTCCAAAGAGTTTCCCCCCACATACAATCTTTATGGGAGGGAACTATTTCAGAGCTCCAAGAATTGAATATTGATTGCTTACATGTGTGCGTGTCGCAACTTTCTCTTTCAGTATGCTACGAGTCTGTCTTTGTGCTTGGGAAAATTGATGTACTCTCCTCTTTCTCTCTCTCTCTCTCTCAATATGCTATGATTCTGTCTTTGTGCTTGGGAAAATTGATGTACTCTTTCTCTCTCTCTCTCTGTCTCTCTCTCCCTCTCTCTCTCTCTCTCTCTCTCTCTCTCTCTCCCTCTCTCTCTCTCCCTCTCTCTCTCCCTCCCTCTCTCTCTCTCTCTCTCTCTCTCTCTCCCTCTCCCTCTCCCTCTCTCCCTCTCTCTCTCTCTCTCTCTCTTTCTCTCGCTGGCTGTAGCATCAAATGTGACAGGTGTTACCTCTACAGTTAATGTCATCTGTTCAAAACCAGAAGGGTGTTATTTCCATGTCATAGTATATGAGCCAACACCCTTCTGGTTCCAAATAGACAATGTAGAAAGTGCATCACATCATCATATATATTGCTTTCTTTATAGACCATGAAATTAATATGTACACGTATATCTCTCCTGGACATATTTATCATTAAGCTTGATCATGCTTCCATGTGAATTCTTTACCATCGTGTTTACATGTACAGTGTTGTATTGTTTGCTATGACGGTTTTTTTTTTTTGCTCCCAAAAATGTGAAAATCGCGCGCTCAGTGGGGGGGGGGGGGGGGTTAGGGTTAGGGTAGTGAGCACTTTTTTTTTTTTTTTGGTCTTCGAAAATTTTAACAATTGGCACACCCCCCCCCCCCCCCCCCCCCCTTGAGCGCCAGGGGGGAGGGGGCCCAACCCCCCAAAAAGGTAAAAATCACGTGTTTTTACATGATTTTTTTCCCTGGATCCGCCTCTGATACATTCATGTACATGTGCCTGTACTGGGGCTCGTTTCGCAAAGCCTTTTTACAATGACAAATGACAAAAATCAGTGACAAATCTGCTGATAACCAATCAGAAGCAAGGATTTCAGTAGCTTATAACAAAAACTGTCATTTGTCAATCACTGATGACAAGTTCTGTGAACGCCCCCCAGGTATGGCATCCAGTATGGCATGCAGTACGTGTGATCCATTGATTACTGCACACTCTCAGGCTAGGCATATCTCAGATCCTGTTGGCAATCAGTTGAATATGATATGTTTCTAGAATGAACATGGTTTGTGTGAGGCTTTCCCACATGTGACATGTAGAGCATTTGCATACTGCCATGGGTTTGCCTCAATTCTCAAGGAGTGTAGACATAATTGGCATTTCGATCATCCGCTTAGAGCCAAAAAGGCATTTACTAATATCATTGAATTAATACAGAGATCAATGCCCTTCTGGCTCTCAACAGATGATTTGAGAATGGGATGCAACTTGTGTAACAGCATTAACAAAAATAGCTCCTCTTGGATGCTTTGCAACTTGGCTTTCCGAATTGCTATAAAAAATAATTAAAACAAAAAATTGTGATCCACAAAAACATCTATAAAAAAAATAATCTGCCTATCCCCCTCTCTCTCTCTCTCTCTCTCTCCCCCTCTCTCTCCCCCTCTCTTTCTTTCACCCTCCTTCTCTCTCTCTCTCCTTCTCTCTTTCTCTCCTTCTCTCTTTTTCTCTCTTTCTCTCTATCTCTTTTTTTCTCTCTTTTTTCTCCTTTTTCCTCTCTTCCCCCCCCCCTCTCTCTCTCTCCCTCTATCATTATCTTTCTCTCTCTTAATTTGTTCATGTTTGTGTGACTGAACAGATTATTATTGTATGAATTGAAGAATGAGGTTGAGCTAGCTAAATATTGCTCACTGATTTCTTAAATAATGAAATATTTACCAGTAACATTCAAAGTTTACAATTAATCACATCATCAGACACCATTTAGGGTAAATTCTATAGACCTGTATATGGAAATATTATTTTAGTTTCCTTACTAATAATGCATTAAACCCTAAATTTGTGTACATCCATCATACATTGTAGAGGGTTTCAGAACATAATGTAGCATACATTTGCTTCTTTCTCCGAGCAGTAAGCCGCATTGCAAAGACTTTCCCAAAAAAATTAAACCTTTGACAAAATCAGGCCTGATAAAAACCCGATTTAAATCGGTTTCCCGATTATTTAGATTTTCCCCGATTTTTTCCCCGATTTTTTTTCTTCCTGATTAAAACAAACAAAAAAAATTTTTTTTTTTTCTTCCCTTTTTTTATCCTGATTTCCCTCTTATTTTCTCTACTCTGCCCTATTTTTTCCCCCAATTTTCTTACTCGAAAGGGGGGAATGTTGTTAGATGCCATTTTTTCCCCGCGAATCCTCCTTTTTTTTTTTTTTTTTTACTCAAGGGGGGCGTGGTTGAGGGGAAAATAAAAAAAACTTTTTTTTTTTAGTGCTCACTATCACCCCTGCAAAATTGAATCAGCCTTGTGCATCAGCTAGTGTAACATGCCAACATTACAGTGGAAAATTATATAATCTGAACATTATATTTTCATGCAATAACTGAAAGTCTTTATTGTTTCAGTATAACATCCATTCTCTGCATTCATTTGTTCATTATGCTGCTTATATAATGAATGATAACTTACATTTGAACTCGTATTCTCGTAATAGCAAGAAGTGTACTGTCTCACAGGTTTCAACTAAAATGTAGAAGTAGGGCGAGAGAAGCTTTCTTCCTTAATATATCACTGAAATTGAAGTAAAAAGTTTAGGCCAATGTAAAGTTCTGATGTTGAAACTGCATTTAAATAAAGAAAAGTTCATTCTAAATTGTTTTGTCATACAATTTATGTACAGGTCTGTATTAGTTCTAATGACCAGCCCCCCCCCCCCCCCCCCCAAAAAAAAAAAAAAAAAAAAAAAAAAATTAGTGAGACTTAAACTTTTCTCATCATGAGATATCAAGATTACCTTTGATAAATGGATAAAATTCTTGATGTGACACTGAATAAATTTCCATACACTGTACAACTTTATGATACATGTAAAGTAATACAGCACTATTTTCATTCATATTTTTTTTCTGTGCAGCTACGTAAGGCTTACCTCAGACAACAGGAAGAAATCAAGCAATTGAAATCAAGGATACTTCTCAAGGATCAGAGGATACGACAACTAGAGAGGGAGCTAGAGCAAGCCTCAAATGAATCAACAGCATAGACGAATCAGACTGCCAAGATGCGCTGCTCAGCAAGGCCCAACACAGATATTTTAGTTTTACGTCTTTCCTTTGTGACTTGGGGTGCTGCAAGCCATTTCCATTTAACTCCGATAAACTGTTTAATAAATACAGGAATTAGTTGATGCTTACTTGTATAACTCCATGAATGCATTGGTAAAGTGGATGGGATTACTTTTGCTTTGTTAAACATTGTGTTTGCCTGTGGCCTTGCTATATGTGAAGAACTGTATCCAAAATGTTCAGGATGTGTGTCTAACAGTGTGATCTTTTGCCACATGAAGATATTAAAAGATTGCTCCAGAAGAGACATGGGGCTCACAATTCCTCTTTGTAGAGGAAAAAAGTTATTATTCAGACAGTTATATCTGCTCCAGCATCATTAGTTTACATTTGGCAAAGAATCATTTTGCTTACTCTTTACACAGCATTGTATGTGTAATTGATTTGTTTAAAAATATCAAAAAATGTGAATGAGCAATTTACTACTTTTTAATGGCGGTTAAAACAAACCATGGTTTACCATTTACCATTCCAGGCAAACAATATTTTGTAAAGGTATTTTTAATATATGTGTACCTTTGATAAGTTGATACTAAAATAGGAAGTTATGGGTGACAGCACCCTCCCCCTCCCCCCTCTATTAAGAAGGCAAACTTTTTTTTGAAAAGGGTAGGAAACAAGTAATATTGTCAAAAAGGTCATCTTAAATTGGCTAGTTTTCTTGGTTCTATAATCTTGTCAATGGTCGTGCAAAAGTAAAATCTATTAAATGTATGCAATATGTTTCCTATTTACATTCTCTTGTTTATTACAAGAAATATTTCCAATTCCAATTCATTCTCTATGACCAAAGATATATGTTGCCCCATCCAAATTCATAACTCTAGAATTTATATTGATATTACTGAGATATTATTTGTAATTTTTCACTTTTACATTATAAAAAAAAATGACATCTAAATATGTGGTTTTGTACATGAGGTACATTTAGAATATTTTAATTATATTTCTTTTTGCATGATGTGTGTACCAAAAGGGTTTCTCTTTTTCTTTGAATGGAAATTTCCTCCATTTTTCATGCAGGTATCGCAATTTTAAATGCTATGATAGCATTGTTGCTCTATTTTGTTACTCAAATTTTCTTCATTACATTTCAAATATGACAATGTATATGACAATTTTGTGGGAGAAAATTGTGAAATCTTGTACTTATATTTGTTTGATGTTCCTCAGCTAAATTGACAACCATGTGGCTATCTTTGTCTGTGTCTACATTCAAAGTTTGAATTGATCAATCAGATCAATTACATTTGTTTTTATCACTTTTAAAAATATGCAACAAAAAACACAATACCTCACATCAACATCAAGGTTTAAATTGAGTTTTTTTTTAAAATGATGATTTGAAGATACCGAGATTACTTTGACAAAATAACTGCAATGTGGAAAATGCAATGTGAGCTTGTGATGCACATGGACATGCATTGGTCATTATGAACACAATTGATGGCAGAGAGTGGTATAGAATAATGGAAGAAGGATTGTAGGTGTGATATGTGGGGGGGGGGGGGTGAAAGAAAGCTTACATTATGGATAGATTTGCTTGATGTTTAATGCTGGATGTACATCTCAGAATACAGTTTAATTATTTGATGCAAACACAGGTCATACAGAGTGCCAGGTTATAGTATATCTATCATAAAGAGAGTGTTGAGGTTAAACAGTGCCAAAGAATGATTTGCCATGATGCTATTATGATTTTGAAACAGCAAATAACTTTGAAGAATAATTAATGAATGTTACAAAATAGATATTTAGAAATTATTAGTTTTACTGTAGTTGCAATGTAGTGTGAATTTTGAAAACTGTCTTATTGAAATTGGTTTTATGTGGATTTTAACAATGAGCTTTTGATATGTATGTATATATGTATGCTTTAACAGTATATGATATGTTTGATGAATTTGTTGTTTTGTGCATGTATATATTTGATAAGCTGAAACAAATATCAGTTTTATTTAACTTTTTTGAAAACTTGTTTTTAGTGAGCCTTGAGGGGTTGTAATACTAGTATCACTTTTTAATAAACCCTGTAGCTTATGATAATGTATGGTCACATCACACAACCTGTCTAAAGTATGAACAAGACCAAAGAGAGTGTCTTTCGTAGAATTACTAGGAAGTCACCATTTCTATCATCTCTGCTTATACGATGTAATAAATAATTAGTTTCCTCCGAAGGTCGCAATAATTCTTTCAAATCCAAATCATGTCAGTTTCAGTATGTGTTTTTTTATGTCAGTATAACTATATAGAAATAGAACAATTATTTCTACTCTTCAATTTTTTGCTAACTTGTCTTTTACCTTTTCATGACTAATAGCCGTTATTGGTAATGATACCAAATTGATAAACTCTTTATTTTACAAGTCATTCCAATGGAGTAACAAATGTTTGATAAGTTATGAATAGTATATTTCATTTTTGAAGCCAAACAGAGAGTGGTGTGATAACTTGTGTTTTCTATTCCTAGGAACATCTCTGTAGGAAAATCACCTTTTCAGTTTCTGCTGAATTGCATTCCTTACCCACAAGAAAACTTGGTGATGCCGTCTTTATTCATGTTATATTGTGTCATTTTAGTTTCATGGGCTTTTGTTCTTCTGTGTGTGGTGGTATCTTGAATGTACATTTATGATGTCAGAATTATAAAATATATGTGGTTATGCAATATTGTAATATGTAAGTCAAATATGTATACTGTAGTCTATATGTTTATATCTACATGCATATTGTAAAAGAAGTTTGTTTTATGCGCTAGTTCAGTGGTGATATTAAAAATACTTAAACCACCAAACATCACTTATAGAAGGTTTCATGTAGTTCGTTGAGAATAGTGTCCTCGGCTTATCATGTTTAAATTGCCAATGTTTTTTAAAGATGATTATTTAATCCACAAATACATATGTTCAATATTAAGATTGCAAGTAAGGCAATGACATTGTTTTCTCTGTTTCTGTGTAAAAGTAGATTTTATTGCCATGCAGTCATGAATGGGGAGCATTATTCCGTCTTATTATCACAAGTTCTTATGACTTTATTTTTTTGTATTATTATTTTTTTCTTATTCTTATTATTTGTAAAATCTTAAAGTTCTCTTTTTCAACCATATTATTGCTTGGTAGATAACCCTTCTTTTTTGTATTTAACAAATTAAGGTAATACTGTGATGTTTTAAATGAATGGAACAATTTTTAAGTACTTTCCTTCACATTTATGTTCAACATATCTTCTGTTTGGAGCCAGAAGAGCATTAACTCATATACTTAGAGCCCTAATGCCCTTCTCGCTCTGAGCAGACCACTATTATGGGGTAGAAAAATAGTGCCTTTTTGTTTTGTCAACACCCATTCCAAGCTGTAGAAGTTCTCAATGGTCTATATGACAACATATGTATATTAAGAATCAAGTAATCTGTGCATATATTGTAATTTAATGTTTCAATTTATGGACTTCATTTGTGTATGGTGCAGCATGTTGTATAGTGCATTTGTTGAAAAAGAATGTAATTTGAAATTTAGCACCATGTGCAAATGGAAATAAATAAAAATAGACAAGAAATTATTGCAAGTCCTCATTTTAGTGAAGCTATGTGCAGCTATCTGAGAAAGAAAGGGGATATAGGGAGAAGAAGAGAGGAGGGAGATGGGAAAGGGGAGAACAAGAGAGAGAGGAGAGAGAGGAGAGAGAGGAGAGAGAGGAGAGAGAGGAGAGAGAGGAGAGAGAGGAGAGAGAGAGGAGAGAGAGAGGAGAGAGAGAGAGAGAGGAGAGAGAGGGAGGGGAGAGAGAGAGAAGAGAGGAGAGAGAGGAGAGAGAGAAGAGAGGAGAGAGAGAAGAGGGGGGAGGGGGGGGGGGGCAGTAAAAAGGGGAAAGGCAAACATTTTTCTACATTAAGATTATATCATAATGATAGCATGTTTCCATGTTTTAATTCACCCCCTTTTACAACCAAACATGACCAGAAAAAGAAAAAGACTTCATATTTTTAGTTTATAATAACCCATCATTTATTCCAATCACAATTATACAGGGAAGGCCATTCGTTCATATCAAGAAATACATGCACCTGTGAATGATTTCATGCTTTCAAAAATAAAAGTAGAGACTTCTAAATGAATAATGCTTCACACTACATATACATGTAATAATACACAAAAACTAACGATGCTCAATCCCTTTTCCAGACAAATAGAACATGGTGTCCATCATCAAAATCACAGCATTTACCTATACATGTATCTTTATACAACTACGTGCCGGTTAAAAGGACGAGTAGAAATGAATACAATGTTATGTACATAGCCTTTAAAGATTTGTGTGCAATATTGCATTATTGTCAATGCTACCATGTTATCTTTGAGAATCGTTCAGAATTCTATCCCTAAATTTGAAGGAAAAACAAATCACCTTTTCATCAAAATTTAGTAGAAAATTGAAGAAGAAAAAAAAAGTACTGATACCGATTTTCACGAGAAGAGATCTTCAATTACATCTAACAATTCATCTCAAAATTGTCTGTAAATCATCTCAACACGGAACAATTTGTATAAAATCTCAGTAAAATTATTTTCGACCCTTTCTGTGCCAATGATGCCATTTTGCACACACATCCCATAGAAGAACGTTGTTGTATGTCGTACAAAGAGTTAAAAGCAACTTTTACATCAAACAATGAAGCATGGATAAGCAGAACTGAATTTGTAACTACACTTAAATCTTTTGAAGTCTTCTATTTAATCAACTCTAGAACAGTAATGGTTCACTGCCCCCATTTTTGGAAACTCTAGCCCATCTACAGCTTTCTTCACACACTGAATAACTTCCTCTTGCCTTGCAAAACAATATAAAATAGCTGTTAAATATAAAGTATCATCCCTTACATGAAATAAGACTCACTTTCTTGATTTAGTAAGAAATATAATGAATACAGCCTTTTAGGCCATATAATCATTTCATAAAATTTGTATTTTTTCCACACACAATTGTTTTCATGATTTGTTATTTAATAACATGCTTTTATATCATTATCTCTATCAAACACGATATTGAATTATACTTTCCCTTCAAAAGATAATTGGTACTATGCATGATTAACTCATTTGTAAATAACAATGTATAAAGTATCAGAAGCATTAACAAAATATATTTTTAAACATGACAACAAATTATAAAATTTTCTCATGCTTTTGTCATCAAATATATTTCTTTACAACTACTGATATGTTTAACAACCTAATTTACCATCTCTAAACTAAGGTATTGTGAAATTTGGAAAAAAATGATAAAATATGACGCAAATATTGATCGATTCAAGACTAATCAAGATCAAGGAATCTCAACAATGCCACAAACATCGTTAACATTACATCATTTTGACTTATAAGTAATATTTTTCACAGCTCTATTTGCAATTGTGATCCACTTTAGAATGAATAAGACACAACCAATTGGGACAAAACTTTGAAGACAAAAAAGTTTACTTTCTGACTGCATGGAAGAATGATAAAATATGACGGAAATATTAATCGATTCAAGTCGAGAACAAATGTCTCTCAAGCATCGTGCTTTCATCAACACAATATTCACTGTCAAACTAATATTTGTTAAAAAGCAGTCAGAACATTAAGATAATCAAAGGCAACGCGTAATGTCGAGAGATTGGATTGGTATTACCTTAACATAACTACCCAAAACATGTGCACACCTCAACACGATATATACATGTGTATCCCGACATATAGATAACAATAAGTCCCCATTTTATACAAATTCTATTTACAAATATCTTGGAGCAAAGTATTATATGGTATAAATAAAAGAACTAAGTACAGTAAAATGAACAGAAAGTTTTTAAAAATACAAGGTTCACCATTTACACATGATTGTTTCAATTGATAGACAGGATAAAAAAGTCATCAGACTATACCAATTTATCAGAATGATAGAAGAGATTATGAAAAAGGAATAGAATCATTTTGAAGAATATCATAGCCAACATCTATGTTTATACATGTCAATTTGCGCACATTCAACACATTTACACATTATTTACAATACTGTACAGAAGGAGAATAAATACTAGATAAGATGGACATTTCTAGAGGATATAAGAAACCCAATTTGATTCTAAGAGAAAGCCAAACAGTACACATAGAGGAAGTGGGCATTTGGAAGTTTCTTAAAGTTTATACCAACACCAAACAAAATTCCATATACAGTATTAAAATAGAATAGCAAGATTTATCTCATATCTTAAAGGTATTACAAAGTTTTGGTATGGGGTCATGAATTCGGTTCAAATTAAAATATTGAAAGCATATGCGTTCCTACAATATTCATTGGTCGTTGTCGCGGTTGAAATCGAGTCTGAAGTTATGAAATTATAAATAATAAACTCTTTATGTTGTATAGTTCCCTCTCAAGGTCAAGATATTAATTTAGCTATGAAACAATGTTTCTTGACTAAAATCAATTGTACGGTCATAGGCGCTATTAAAAATGTATCAAAATTTACCAGGAGCACCGGTAAATTTTTATATTCAATTTTTCTCGAAAACAAGTGTTTTAGGGGCTAATTTTTTTAGTGCTTATAATACATCCACAGGGGCATCCAAATATATTAAAAATGTACAGATTCACTATCCACCAAATTTTCAAAATTTCCCAAAACTTTGTATTACCTTTACGACAAAATAAAAATAAAGTATATATAATCCGACCCAATTATTTGTTAAATTTATCCAAACAACTTTCCAATGGGCTTTATATGGATAATTCAAATTTGAATCCTTGAGTTTACTATAACTGTTGTCACTGACTTACAGATATATATATATTCTTATTATCTTTGCTTTCAATTCAGGGGTACAAACAACCTGGGTACAAATTATACTTTTGAATGCTCACTCTCAACATTTTTTCCCACAAGATACTATATCAATGGAAATTACTTAAAACATTTCCCATTCTATATCCTTTGGTCCATGACCTACAAGAGTTGCTCATTTGGAAAGGCATTGTTGCATGGCCAAAGTCATAGCAACATAGGATCAAAGGACAAATTCATTCCACATAAATTACACAAAATATACAAATGCTTTAAAAATAAAAAGCATACCGATATGCAAATGTTCCAATGCCATATGAAGACAAAATGAATGAAATTCAGATTTTCAGACAAAATATAAAGAACCAGTCTCGTTTCAACATGATAAATAAAAGCTCAAATATAGCTACACCTGATAAGATCACTAGCAGCCGCTCTACATAGAGCCATTACCGGTATGTATATGCAGCTCGTATATATATCATATCACCTAAAACATCATGCATAGTTGCATACAGACATACACATATGAAATGCAGCTTATTGCCCTCTAAAACATAATCAGGGATACTTCAAATAAATATAAAAACAGACTTAAAACCACCCACCCCGGCTCTTGAGGGGATGGCGGGGGTGGGAAGGGGGGGGGGGGGGAGGAATGTTACCTTAGTGGGAGTTTAATAGCTGCAACAGAAAATCTTGACAATGTACATGCACATGTATGTACAAGCACAGTTCTATAATCACAGTATGGTATTAGCCATTATTTGCCTGACATTTTGCGTAAGCGACTGGCAAAGTCTTTTATAATGTGCCATATGAGATATGAGGGGGGGGGGGGGGGGGGGGGTGGGGGGTGTGTGACATCAACCGTCAAATTATTTGTAAAATGAACAGTTCACCAATAGCCATGAATTACTGGCGTATGGGGTTATTGCCTTCATGGGGTTGTTTGGCGCAGATAATGATGTACCGGTAATCAAAATGAAACTTTGTGTGCAACAGACATTAGTCCTCCTCCCCTATAAATCTAAATGCTAACAAGCTCATACATTTATGGACATTTACAGCTACATGTTGAATGTGCCTTTCCAATCCTAAATTTTACATTTCATATCATCATTTTAAATACACTATCTAATCTACTTTGCAGCATACCAATACATATCCTCAGAGCTTATTCTTATTGTAAAAATGCTGGTTCAAGGTGAAATTATATTGCAACCAAAAAACAACACACTTACAAAATTCTCTATGATATTCCTGTTGGTATTTACAGCTAGTTTCAGCTAGTCAAAACAGCTTATTCTGGTATTTTGTAAACCCATGCAATGGTGTAGTCGTGGAATTAAAAATTGAAATTAAACTTTAAAAAAAAAAAAAAAAAAAAAAAAAATTCTGTTTAAAAAGCATGGAACACTGTTTGTATTTAGACGAGACATACAATGATGAAATGAATGACGATTTAAAATCTACATTTGGAATCTTGGTGGCAATACGTTTCTTAAATTGATTACATTGTAACTGTCAATACCTCACACCAGGCTTGTTTGCAGCTGTTTTTTTTGTAACACACGAGTGTATTAAACATGTACCCTGTTAAAGCCACATTCACTGAAAGACACCGCCATAGGGGAAAAAAAATGGGTGTGTTGCACTACATTTCTCTATCTTATAACACAGATAGGTAAGTCTGTTCAGGGGCGCGCCTTTTTTTCATCCTACTTGGCATTTATATATAGGTAAAGTAGTTTGCACATAGTTTTTTCACAGCTGTTTAAAGGTTGGACCAGTTTTGGAAACGCCCCCCTCTCAAAAAAATGAAATGGAAGCTCTTATTACCAATCATGTGAAAGAATATGTTTTGACTAATACGTGATGATACAAATTATGCCGGGAAACCGCCTACTAATTGATATATTTGGTAAATTATTATATCTATCCGGACTGGATAGATATCGCGTAGTCCCATATACATCTTTCTGTGAACATGTGCACTATGAACATATCCAATTACTATCATTAACATCATAACAGTCAGTGTAAGTTGGTTAAGCTTTATGAGAGAGGGCCCCGACAGATTGAGCAAGAAATGTTACTCAAACAGCGCTTTCATGTCAGCGAGGACTTGCATTAGATGATTGACATATCTCTGTGAGTTAGTGGTGGGGCAGGAGTGTTTAGAAGAGACGTGAAAGAAGATGCGGGTATCCTCTGGAATCATGTAAGCGATGCCGTAGCCCTGGTCCGATACAGGGGCGAAGCCTCCTCCTGGACATGCCTGCAAGATGAAAAGGAACAAGAATTATCTCTGAGAGGGATAAGACAAGTATCACTATGAACATGACGGACAAAGAAAGAGGACAAAATATACAGTTCCTCAGGTAGACAAAGAAACATCCCTTCACTGCTATCATGTAAAAATGTGTGGAACAGGTGAATATGCATGTGACACCTGTTCTACACATTTTTACATAATAGCAGTGAAGGGATGTTCCTTTGTCTACCTGAGGAACTGTATATTTTGTCCTCTTTCTTTGTCCATCATGAGGAATATATATATTCATCTACAATTACAAAATATAACATGAAACCATGAATACTTTTTACACAAATATCATATTGATAGTCTCTACCTCGCTGTCTATACGAGAGGTTAATCACTTTTGTCAAAGCTATTTTTATTGTCAATATGAATGCACGACAACAGCATTGTCAGTCTTCTGTATCCCCCCTCCAAAAAAAAGAAGAAGAAACTAACAAAAAACAAAAAACAAAAAAGTAAACAAATACATCTATATCATAATTTTTATGAGATTTTGTCTTGCATGATGTCATCAACAGACCATATGCTGCCAATAATCAGATCTCCATAAACCATGACCATCATACATTTAAAACAAGGATAGATCCTTCTAACTGAAACTGTACTAGAAGACAAATTAAAGGAACAATGCAGTAGGATAGGATAGGGCTTTTATGACATGGAGCACGATGACCAAAACAAAATGGAAATTAAAAAAAAAAAAAAAATCTGAATTGAAAGTCATATGCCATCGACACTGACCTTGTCTTTGTATCCTGGAGCATTGACATTGACCCGACCTAGAATCTGATTCTGAGGAATCTGGCTCGTTGAAAGCGTCCATGGGAGTGTGAGGGCATGCTTTAAAAAGTCACATTCCTGGAATAAAAAGAGTCAATTAAAGAGGTAATCGTAGGGCACCTTGGGTACTTTCCAATCTTTAATGAAGTAACTACAAATGTAAAATAATGT
This sequence comes from Strongylocentrotus droebachiensis, assembly GCA_035222895.1. Taxonomy (NCBI): domain Eukaryota; kingdom Metazoa; phylum Echinodermata; class Echinoidea; order Camarodonta; family Strongylocentrotidae; genus Strongylocentrotus; species Strongylocentrotus droebachiensis. The sequence continues at coordinate 85,905 of JAVYIG010005868.1, forward strand.
GGCTTGTAATGGAAGCAGTAAAAGCATAACAAATTTCAATGAAAGTATGAGAAAACTCAGACACAATAATAAATCAGAGTTATCAAATTTGAAAGTTGATATCACTAAAATGTTGTTTTTTCTAATTTTTTACTTAAAATATAAATTCAAAATATCAAATGTGAAAAACTTACCAGGTTAGATCCTTTGCATGCCACAAAGAGAGCAAAGAGATGTCTATCGACTCCCTCAGCATTCATACAGCCACGGAACATCTCTTGATGTTTGGCGATTGATCGTTCAAGGTACATCTGTTTCTCTTTATTACTCATCTTCTCATTTTCCATGGCTCTACGGAGAGATAATTTCATTTGTCAAAATATACTGGGCAAAAGAATTACTCATGTAGAAATATACGATAAAGAAATGAAATTAATGAAGTAAAATTTACAAAAGTCTGAATTCCTTCGTTTTCTCTGAACCTAACTTTTGTTTGGTTATATAAACATATCCTTTGTGAAAGTGCAAGTATACACCTACTTCATTTTAAGCTGTACGCAATACACATGTAATTCAAAGTTAATTTGATACCTATTTCAGATCAAATATTATTAGTGTACATTCGTGGCATTGATCTGAAATGTGACCGTTGTCAAGCGGAAAGAGAGGACCATCCAAAATAAAAGTACAGAAATAGACTTTCAATGAAACACAGAGCCCACTAAAATGTAAAAAACATAGCCATTGAAATAAAAATATCTTCAAAATCCACTGATTGATAATTTGCAGGTGAGGTATTCTGCCCCAGGAGCATTGTACACATGTATAATCATGGCCCATCATGCCATTAAATGAAAGATTCATGGCTGATTTCTTAAGCGGGACTGCACAACATGTAGCTACTTGCACCCTCTATATAGCAAACAATGGTGATGAGCTGATTTGCTGAGATAACCACCTGCCAGTGACCACGCAGGGAGGTATAATCCCTCCTGGCCAAACAAGTACAGATACATGTAGGCCTTAAAGCTTTCAGCAAACAGGTAAATCATCAGGTGGGTAAAGTACCTTCGTTACAACAAATTTTATGTGAGAAATTTAACATGGACATAATTGATTAATGTTCATCGATACATTATATGGACCAATATATAAGATATACTTGATTGAAAGTCACAATTTCTCTATAGCTTATATGTAAGAAGATATTGTCAGACGACTTTAAGAAGATATAGTCAGACGACTTTAAGAAGATAACTCACAGGACATATTCCTTGCATTCTTTGGAGAAGGATCGGACCGTCTCGGTCCTACCCTCTCGGTAAAGTCTGAGGGCGCAAGACTCGTAGGTCAGAGCATGCTTTCCAGCAGAGTCTCGGTAGTACGCCAGCTGGAGGGCAGCTTGGATAAAACCATCTGGACTCAACTAGAAAAAGAAAAAGAAACCAAGGAAAGGGATAATGTACATTAATGTTTAAAGGTAAAGACCAGGTTTGGAAACGCCCCCGTCTCAAAAAATAAAATGGAAGCTCTTATTAATTTCATGTGAAAGAATATGTTTTGACTAATACGTGATGATAAAATTTTTGTGGGAAACTGCCTACTAATTTATATATTTGGTAAATTATCATATCGATCCAGCCTGGATAGATATCGCGAATGCACTTCAACATTGAACATTTGGGCATATATTTCTGCTTTTTTGCGAATTTAGTAGTATTTCCATCTAAACCTCTGAAGGCAATATTTAAACAATATTGAATGGATATTTTGCACCCAAGACCCTTGAACCGCAATTTCACCACTACCGGTCTATATCTTTAATATTCCAGTAATTACAACATCGCTCTTGTCTGTTTGGACCTAGAGGAACACACATACATTCCAACAGAGAATGAACGCCTTTCTGGCTCTCAACAGATAATACACCTAAGACCCGTTTCACAAAGCCTTTTTTCAACGACAAATGACAAAAATCAGTGACAAGTCTGCTGATAACCAATCAGAAGCAAGGATTTCAGTAGCTTATAACAAAAACTGTCATTTGTCAGTCACTGATGACAAGTTTTGTGAAATGGGGGCCAGAAGGATGACAACATTCCAATTAGTGGGAGATACATTTTAAAGGGATCGTTTAACAATGTTAAATCTGAGATACACGGTCCTACATGTTACCAGTGTCTGTGATATGGTGTAATATTGAAGCCCTAAAAAAACCGCGCTTCAAAATGATCAAGAAGTGCCTCAAAAAAGGAAAAATCTTTGAGTGACCGGTTTTACCATACTTTTTTTCTCCAATAGACTGTAGTGTAATTCCAATCATTAATATCTTGATAATCAGACAGGCGATCGGCTTGTAAAGGTCATGGAGTTCCTGACTGACCTAAAGGTTTATAATTATCATTGCAGCATGAGCTAAATCAAGGATTATTTCCAAAGGATCTTTATTTCCAAAGGATCTAAGACAAAGTTACCGGATCCCTTTAACTGAATAGTTCCCAAGAAACACGGCCAACATGAAAATTACTCTAAACCCTTTGATAGCTAGTGTTGTTTACTGCAAAAGGTGTTACCCAGATGAGCTTGGAAAACAGTAGTATTTCATGTTACATTCAACCTCATTAAAAAATGTTTGTCAGATGAATTTTCAAAAAATTGAGAGTGAATTGAAAACATCAAGGCACCTTCACATATAGCACTACCTTGATTACTCTGACAAAAGCAGACTTGCTTACAAAGAGATATGGGGTGTTATACAAAGTACGGGAAAAAGGCTTACCTTGACAGTCTTCATAAATCCTTTCCCGCAGTCATCAGTATACACAACAACATGGTCAATATCAGCGACTTTCTGAAAGAAAAAATGTCAGTATGTTTTGTTATACAATATGTATTTATTACTGAATTCATATTTGTATTTAATTTCTCGTATTTTTGCTGCTGAAAGGCTCTGCTGTAAACAAGCAGAGTTGGATTTGGCTTTGGCTTTACTTTGTCCGAAAAAAATCACATCATTTCAAGTCATGTCACGTCACATTACGTCAAAATACATAGAATCAAATCAAATCAAGTCATATTATTTTAGCAAATCAAATCAAATCAAATCATATCAAATTGAATCAATTCATACATAATAGTGAAATAAAATAAAATCACATGAAATCAAATCAAATCAAAAGATAACAAAACAATCAAATTACATAAACTCAAATCATATCAAATCAAACCCATTTTATACCTTAACATGTATGTCCTTGGCTTCCATGATAATCTTGCTTAGTATATTGTCCACCTCCCATACCATAGGCTGAGGCTCATGGCCTGTACGACTGGCTCTGTCTTTGGGTGGGGCACAACTACCTTCAGGTGTGTACAGGCTGGGATCTAAGTGCCTAAGACGGAGGATGAGGATATATAAGAAGGTGATAAATATTGTGATGGACGAGTGAAACATATCAATAATATTTAAGGAATCTCTCCTTTTTCATGTAAAATCAACCATTATGTCAAATTGCTTAGTACAAAAAATGGGAATTAACTCTTAATTCAATGCAGAAAGATTCCCCAGACTGCCACATACATGTAGGTACGAGAGTATATGCTCCATTCCATACACACTGTATGTGTGACAGAAGTCGACTGTGGCAATCCACTGTTTGGTGAATGAGTTGACCAAAACAGACAAAGAGTTGGCATTAAACAGAAATTCCTAAAATTGTTGCGTTCACTACTGAGGTAAATGGGTCACAAGAGTCACATTATCATCATTATTATGTATAGAAATAAAGTTTAGCTTTAAAATGGTGTGCAACTTTTAATTTCCATATAATTCAAGAATCAGACTAAAACAAGCCAAACTAAAGCAAGTAAAGGCTTACTCTTCCATGAGTGAGTACTCAAACATGTGAGCCGTGACGAGGCCGTCGCCCCAAGAATGCTCCACGTTGGCACCGATTTTGCCGTCGGCAAAGACCAGGATGTGAAAACACTTGTCAAACCAGATACTGCTTCCATCGCCACTCATAGAGTACTTGCCTCGACTGCTCATGTCAGGCCAACTTGTGGTTTCAAGGCTCAACTGATTAGGGAAGATATGATGAAGTAAACACAGTGAATTCAAAAGCTCATCCAATTTCTTTTGCCTAAGTAGCATAGCAAAATGTCATGGCACATAGTAAACATCTGGAGCTTTAAAATTCATGATTGTTGGTAATATTGGTGCATGTGAAAGTATATTAAAATTCACTCTGACAGATAATTTCTGCATTTGGTAGCCCAATCAAGTAGTAAAGTTCCACATTCATGAACATACTGGCTCTAGATCCTAATATGTCCCAACATCCTAACATTATCAATTTAAAGATTTAGTACTGCCATAATGATCTAACTACATCACAAAAAGGTGTTTTGACTTATTCAACAGTACCAAACTGGAACAGGACTATAAAACAGAACTTACATACCAACAAAACAAAACAAATAGAAAAGATTCTAAAAATGGGTTACACCGAAGGATAAATACATGGGTAAAGTATAAAAATGAATTTGTACTATTTTAATTATCCAGCAGCTGACCATGGTTATTGTAAGTTCACATTTAAGATTCAAGACTGGTGTATGATTTACACTACCACAAAAAAAATAGAATACTATTTTCAAAGGAGCAAATAAAATCTTCACTGCTCAAATGAATGCACAAGTGTACCCATTATAAGCATAATATTTACCAAGAATATGGAGGATTCCAGAATCTCCAATGACTGTGCATTCACGCCCGATCCAAACCAATGTCTGCGAATCTTAAACCATTCATTGCGCTTCATTGTAGTCAGTGAGGCAAGGTAATAGCCAGCCTTTGCCTCTTCAGAATCTGTCACCAGGAATAAAATGATGGAAATCATCTTCTAAAATTCACTAATCGATACTAAAAGTGTTTTTCAATGCTCAGCCTTACTCAAAATCAAAAGCAAACTAGATGGAATTTTGACTGCGCGTTGTCGAAAATGATGCCTCCGCAATAGAGCGATTTTACAAACCAAAACAGAAGCAATTTTTCAAATTCAAGTTTGATTGTTATCCATTAATATCATGATTACAAGCCATTTTACATATACATGTATGACCCTTTGATCTTTGACCTCATGACCCTAAAATCTAATCAATTCATTGGCTTTGCAAGATACATACATGTCCTAAGTTTGATAGCAATCCATCCGTCAGTTCTAATGAGAATGCGTTCACAATTTATTTTGCATACATGAGCCCCATGACCTTTGACCTCATGTCCCCAAAATCTACTCGGGTCATTGGCTCTGCAAGATATGTACATGCCTTAAGTTTTATGGTAATCCATCCATCGGTTCTAATGATAATGCGATCTCAAGCTATTTTTGCATACATAATGAGCCCCATGACCTTTGACCTTATGACCCCAAAATCTAATCAATACATTGGCTCTGCAAGATACATACATAACCTAAATTTGGTAGGAATCCATCAAACAGTTCTTGAGATAACTAAATAATGCATATATCATGACCAACAAAGACGATTTACATATCCACTTTCATTGTCCAGATGGATGGACAGATGGGGCTGATAGGTGGGTGGGTGGATGGATGGATGGATGAATAGATAGATGGATGAATGGATGGGTGGATGAATAGATGGATGGGTGGATGGATGAATGGGTGGATAGATAGGTGGAGAGAAAGCTGGATTAAATGCAGTCCTGTTAAGTTATCCTCACCTTCTCTCTTATCTGCATCTTCAATGATCCATTCTAGTTGTTTCTGAATAGCGAAGGCTGAGATTAGCTTGCCTTGGCTGCTATGGGTGTCTACCTTGTAATACAAACCCTTCCTGAAGACCACAACATGCTGTGTAAACAATTAATATGACAAAATGAATTCCTTTATTCAAAATTGATAAATCAATAAGAAAAGACAAAACACAAATATGGTATTATCATTGCCTTGTAAATGAATATAGGTAGTGTCATCTGTAGATGTACCACACACATATTGGCATATTTGAAATACCTCAATTTCACAAGATTGAGATTAAAAATCAAAACATTAATATTTTTTCCAACTCATCATAACGCATGTGATATATATAATTTGCTCAATATCTTGAACATATACATGATGAGGTGACCATTCAACAAAAAAAGCATATGAAGATAAGTTTAAGGTAATACAAATTTAAGGTATGGGGACATGAATTTGGTTCAAATGAACATATTGGAAGCATACACTATCCTACAAATATTCAGTGATCGTTGTCGCGGTCGAAATCGACTCTAAAGTTATGAAATTGTAAAAAATAAACATTTTATGTTGAATAGCTCCCTCTCAAAGTCAAGATATTAATTAAGCTATAAAACAATGTTTATTGACTAAAATCTACCGATTAGCTATTCTCGTTCAGAAATTATATACTACAACTACAAACTCTGAGATTTTCATGGTCGCAGCTACCATTATACGGCCGTAGGAGCTATTTGAAATTCATCAAAATCTACCGGTAATACCGGTAAATCTTTATATTCAATTTTTCTCGAAAGCAGAAGTGTTTTGGGGGCTAAAATTTCTGGTGTTTTTAATACATACACAGGGGCATCCAAATATATCAAAATTGTAAAGAATCACTATCCACCCATTTTTCAAAATTTCCCAAAACTTTGTAATACCGGTACCTTTAATAAAGACTTTTCTTCTTCTTCATAACATAATGTACCAGAAGTACATGTAGATTTTGTATTAATCTATCCATCTACATGTATCCATTCTACATCATACCTTGTATAGTAAGAGAGTCAATAATGTTGTTTACTTTAAATAATACCCCTCACAGAAAACAAAAAGGGTATTTTGCATTGTACTACTCATTCATTCAGATAGTTTTTAACCAACAAATACACCTATCTCACTCTTCCACAAACTAAAAGGTGTATGTTTATCACATTGCATTATTAAATTTACCATGAAATATTCAACTTTGACTTGATTTTTACCAAATAAACCCAAACTACATCAATTTATTATTTATTGCCATACACGTACCTTGGATAGATCATAATGAACAATTTCATCGCATTCCTCCCCAGGTATCCTGCAATTAAAACAAATATGTTTACAAAAATAAACATTTATAGAAGAAATTATAACATGGCAGACTATAAATATGACCACTTTCAGCAGAAATCCATACGGTAGAACTTGTAAAGTGAACAATAGCATAATTAACATGAAGATATTTTTCATTGCCATTTCAATTCTTATCGTTAATTTGTAAGAATATCTGACAATTTCATATACCGTATTTGCCGGCAATAAGGCCGCACCGCCGCACCCCCGATTTTGACATTTAAAAAAAAAAAAAAAAAATGGCGGTGGTTGTATTTGAACCCTTCCCTACACATGTTGATGTGACCAAAATCATCGCCTTAGACCGCTCGGCCATCCCGCACTGGTGCTATAAGTTGCAGTTTTCTCTCATGTATATATTGCGCCTCTCTCTTGTGTATTGCGCGATAGTTTTGCTCACTGCGATCGACAGGCTTTAGCTACGGCAAAAACTTAAATCTAGATCTACCAGTAGAGTTTGGTTGGTAAGTTATGAATTTTATTTACGAGATTGGCAAAATTTTGCCCTTCATTTAAAAAATATAACACATAATTGTCGGTAAGACATGAGTTATTCTAGACAGTTATTCTAGAAATGTCCATCACCTTTCATTGTTGTCCCATATGTACAAATTCGTGCTGTGTTTCATGGTTTTGACTTTCAAGTTTTTTGTTTTTTTTACTCTTTCGCAGCATAGGCCGCACCCCGACATTTTGATATTTACTCTTCCAAAAATACTGCGGCCTTTACGCCGGCAAATACGGTACACCAAATGCTTTTTCACTCCCCTAATAGGTAATAGCACCATCATTGTCCATTACTATATATTTAATTGGGTGGTTGCTATGGAATTCAGTAGATGATAGAGATGGTAACCATGGAAACGCACCTGGTAGTTGATAGGCATCTTTCATACTGGCTCATACACATAGGGATGGTGTTCCTAACCCAGATAGGCTGCAGCTTCTCTCTTTCCAACTCCATCTTGAAAAGCATCTCACGATGGATAACCATCGCAGATCTGTCAAAAACATCAAGACCGTGGTTTAGTTTATTAATCCTTATCAACACCATGGAGAGAATATTGCATCCAAAAGACTTAACAAGAAGTTTAGGTTAATACTGAGCTCTGAATAGCTAGAATTGTCTTCCTGAAAATGAACCAGGTATTTGATATACAAGATATTGCCATGCTTAGAGGAGCAATGAGACATAGAATGAAAACAAACAACTGACTTTTGAAGATTACTATATGTATGATATGTGTACCGGTATATAATGTTCTTGACACAAAAAAGGGTCAAGGAGATAGATAGAAGGGGATTAAAAATATTTAGAATGAAAGAGCATACACACATATACATTAGGTTATACATATATACATTGGAACAACCTCCCCCTCAATATTCGTAACGCCCCGACAGTCGACTCATTCAAATCACTTCTGAAGACATTTATGTTCACCCAATAGTCTGTAATTATATATATGCTAGTTTATGTCAAATAATGTTATTTCCTTACAATAAAAGATCGTAATTATTTAACTATTATAATTGTGTTCATAAGTTTATATCATTTATATTATATCTTATTTTGTCATCATTGTATACGATATGTATATATGTTAATCCATGTATAATTAAATCTTTAGATTAATCATGTAATTTATTGTATAATTGATTGTTGTAAAGCGCATAGAGAATTTATTATTATGCGCTATATAAAAATTACTTTATTATTATTATTATTACATGTAGTCTAAAGGAGACAAGATGTTTTTTAAAGATGATGGAGGATAAAAATAGAGAAAGAAAGTGAAAGACATGTAGAGGGAGACAAACAATGAAAATAAGAGAAAGAAAATTAACTTACACTATCATCATTTTTTTGTTTTAATTGAACAAAAATTGTACATAGCAAGGTGCTCGTTCTTGTTCGGAGTAATCATTAAAACCATTCTGTTTTTACACTTTTAACAAATCTATTTTGTGAATGTTCATTGCAACGCTGTACACGTACCTTGCTGCTTGATTAAGAGTCGGTAGGAAGTTACAGAAATCCAGGCAGTAGTAGTTGGAGTACATCGGGATGGCTTCTCGACTGGACAGGTACACATACTTCTCCCTGAAAGAAGTACAAGTTTAAAATGACAGGATTTTAGCTTAAAGATACTATGTCCCTTTTGCGGCCAACATCAAATTCTGTAGAACTTTGCAGGAATTATGAATATGTCATGTATGTCCTATCTGTGAAATTTAAACGTTAGCAGTGTCGTAATATTCATATTATGCAAGGAAACCTGTTTACTTGCTAGACTTTACTGTCAGACACTATTGAGTGACTGACTGGCTTTTTTCTTCTTTGGTAATAACATACATAAAATGAGCTGTAAAGGGTACATGAGCATTTGTCTACATCAATAACCCACTTCTTGTAATGGCCAAAATTAAACTGATTGAATCTTTGTGCAGCATAAAACGTAGGACCATTCGGTACAATGGTCTGAAAATTAAACTGTTACTTACTGAATCTTTAGCTCTTAAGTCAATATTTTCTCACTTAAAGACATTTTTCAAGCCCCCCCCCCCCTTTTTTTAGGGAAGTTCCAAATTAGTATTATCTGTCAAATGCCATTGGAATTTAACCTTTTCATTTTTTGGGCCTGCAAATGGGACATGGTACCTTTAATTTGCTACTTTTTTATCAGTACAGTAAGTCCCATTCAGAATTTGATGCAATAATAACCACATTGAATGAATGGCAGGCAGTCAAAGGGCTATAAAAAAATATACGAGAAACTGCTTTTTTTATAATCTCATATTTACTGGTTGTCAAGTGAAAATGTATAGCTGTCTCTTTTTTGAAATTTTCCTTAAAGGACATATTCTCATCTTAATACTTCAGTCGTATAAAACAAGCATTTTTATTTTCTTTGCGTTATGACATAAAAACATATGGTAAGATTAAAATTGAGCTTGTGAGAGGTAGAGAAACATACCACCAATCAGTGACGTAGTTTGAGGCCCACCAGGATTTCAACTGGAGTAGTTTCTGCATCTTGGGGCCATCACCAGCTTCAAATGCCTAGGAGCAAAAATAGCGATTTTAATTAACTACCAAGACGGTGATCTGGGCTATAACCCATACAGTGTAGTACTCCAGTTTTCTTATTTTCTAACTCTATCAGTTTTTCCTCTTTGAATTGTCAACAATTCATCTTATTATTTTCCACTCCGTCATAGTTTGAAAAATATAAACATGTTTTATCAAATCCATCAATGTGAGAAAAAAAATCGCAAAATCTAATCGAAATATTGTACACAAAAATAGTAATTCATCAAAAATATTCTACACCTATATATTTTTAAATTCAATCAGTTCTTCCCTCTTTAAATTGTCAGCAATTAATCTTATTATTTCCACTCCGTCTATATAAAAGCACCAACAAATTGCTATTCCCCAGAAAAGTTGTGATAGAATTAAATTGTTGATTGTGGCAATATATATTTCATGTGATAAATGATTTTGTGAGATTATTAGAAAAAATTAGAAACTGTTGTGGTTTATGCAAGTAGTTCACATTGGTGCAAGTATCAAATTAGAGAACTACTGGAACTGGAACAATATAATTTTAGCAAGTCATAAAGATTTATGCACTAGCAGTTGCTGTATTTTTAAAAGTTTCTGGGTTTACAATAAATCCCTTGAAACGATATTTCTCATATGCACCAAGATAGTAATTGAATTCATTAAGTGAAGAAAGCAAGTCCATCAGCACAAATTTGAGTTATCAAGGAGAAGAAAAAAAAAGTTTAAAAAAACTGAACGTTCATCTTCATGCATATTCATATATTAATGATCCTGCTTCCTTGAAATATCAAGTTTTTCCTAAATAACTAAATAAACATGTGCCCTATTTCCTTTCATGTATCCAATCACGAACAAACCTTGGCTTGACATTTAAGCTTCTGGAACTCTTCCTCATCTATCAAATGTTCGACAGATTCCAGGAACTTGGCGATGGTCGTTTCTAGGGCAGGCACAGGCTGTCGCGGAAGGCACATCTGCTGGCTGTAGGTCGTTGGGTGACGGCTACAGATCATTCGGAGGATGAGTCCCCACACTTTGGTGGTATTACTCAGCTGACGAGGGGGCTCATCTGAAGATTTAGGAAATATGATGCCATTATTGTCATTTTCATTATCAGTGTTATCATCATCACTGGCCTGACATGAGCAGTCGAGGCAAGTACTCCGCTATGAGTGGCGATGGAAGCAGTATCTGGTTTGACACTGACAACATCCCAACATCATTATTACCACTGCTATTACTCAATATCATCAACATCATAATAATTATTCTGATCTTATTCAGACTCAAAATCCTCGTCATCCTCCCGATTCTCTGCCTAAACTCATCATCCTTTTCCTCTTCCTTATCATCACCATCACTATCAACATCATCATCAATTTTCATCATCAAAATCAAACTCATGTTTTATAAGAATCCATCTCAAGAATATTTACTAATGTCCTTTCAAAAGTTGCTACATGAATAAAATAGGAAAGCCTTTGATGAACTTACACATCCATCTTCTGTACTTGAGTAGCACTCTCATCAGGAGACGTCTAAAGTGGATGAGTAAGATGAAGTAGACCACGCCCACTGTTGTTGAGACGATGGCCACCTGAGTGAACTCTGGCAGACCTGGAAGAAGAAAAATATACAACATTTTTGAAAAGATTGTTATAATTTAGGAGGAAAAAAATGGAACATTATATCACACTTTACAGCAAGCAAACCTTCAGATACTATGTCCCTTTTGCAGCCAACATCAGATTCTGTACAAATTTGCAGGAATTATGAATACATGTATGTCATAAAAGTGTACATGTATGTCCTATCTGTGAAATTTAAACATAAGCAGTGTCCTAGTACCGGTATTCAAATTATGCAAGGACACCTGTTGAACTTCTAGAGTTCACTATCAGACACCATTGATTGACTGACTGACATCTTTTTTTCTTTGATGATAACATACATGTACATAAAATGAGCTGTAACAGGTTCTTGAGCATTTATCTACATCAATAAAGCACTACTTGTAATGGCCGAAATTAAACTGATTGAATCTTAGTGCAGCACAAAACATACGATCATTCGGTAAAATGGTCTGAAAATCAGACCATTACTTAGATGATTGCAATCACTTAAAGTCGATTCAACAACTATTGGTCGATATTTTCCCACTAAAAGCCATTTTTAAGCCCTTTCGATTTGAGGGAAGTTCTAAACAAATATTGTCTTTCAAATGCCGTTGGAATTCATTTTGTTGGCCTGCAAATGGGACACGATATCTTTAAACATGGCTCGACACTAACATGACCCTGGTGCATGATGGCTCCAAATAAGTCTTACAGGTTGTGTGTCCCTTATGCAGGCTGAAAATAACTTGTGTGAATCCTATGGTAAACAAGAGACAATACCAACTAAAAACTCCCCGAAAAGATTAGCACTGGTCATCGCCCTTCTGTCGAATTATATAGGTTGACCATTAGGAATTTTCGCAACGCGTTTCAAAAATTATGCGTACCGTAGGTTGTACATTTTGTGTCGCGCAAAAATGCCAAAGATTCAATCAGCTTAATTTTGGCCATTACAAGAAGTGGGTTATTGATGTGTACAAATGCTCATGTACCCTTTACAGCTCATTTTATGTATGTTATTACTAAAGACAAAAAGAAGTCAGTCAGTCACTCGATAGTGTCCGACAATGAAGTCTAAAAAGTACACTGCAAATGTTTGAGTTTCACAGAGCTACAACCCAAACCTCTTCATTTCTGTTCAGACAGTTTTTCTACTTCTGTATTAAAAAAAGAGGATTATTCTATTTCTGTGAGAGGCAATGAATTCACATCTAATAAACCAAAAAGCTCTTCATAATGCTCTTCAAGCAGGAAAGTCTACAACTCGTCTGATTTATACAAATCACATAGATTGCAAAATCTGAACTGATTGTATGAGTGCTACACATATATTTCACATCATTTACATGAGATATTCAGTTCTAATTTTTATCAAACAAATATCCACCAGGGCTGATTATAATGCTGCAGACTTATTATCCTTATTTGTACATTTGAGATATTTCAACTTTTATTTTCGTCGATGAAATCCACATTATCAGTTTAATGGAATGGCAGCTTATCAGTATTAGATTGCTAGTGCACACATGTCAAAAAATGTAAGTTCACACCAAATTATGTCTCTCAAAAGATAAGATTAAAAAAATTGTCCGTCTTATCAGAAATGTAAACTAAACTATACATGTATGAATTCATCAATTTAAATTGAGTGTGATAAAAAAGATGTCACATAAGTGTACATACATGTTTACCTGACAAATCACTTAAAAAACAATCTTGAGTACAAACTTTTCAAAATATACTTACATGTAGGAAAGGACATTTTTTATTTATTGATTATTCCAATGTTTTCTTGATAGTGTTTTACTTAAATTTAAGTGTACATGTAAATAAACAAACATATCAATGTACATGCAGGCCTAAAAGTATTCTTGAATTTCATTTTCTTGATCAAAAAATTATATGGGTATACTGTACATACGTGTACATTAATATCTTAAAGCCATTACATGGTAGCTGCGACCATGAAAATCTCAGAATATGCAGTAATATCTAAACGGGAATAGCAATCGGTTGATTGTAGTCAATTAAGAAACATTGTTTTATTAAAACTAAAGTAATATCAGTCTTGAGAAGGAGACATAAAGAGTTTAATATTTACAATTTCATCGCTTTAGACTTTATTTCAACCGCGACAACGATCATTGAATATTGTAAAATCGCATATACTTCCATATGGCCATTTGAACCAAATTCATGACCCCATACCAAAACTTTGTATTACCTTAACATGTACCCTTGAGGCTATTGAGCTGGAAAATTATTTTACTTCTCTATCTTAATGTAATCGATATGAACTCTTTGTGTATTTTATGGCTGCAATACTGTACATCTTCAATCATAATTGATAAGTACCAGCACTTTTACACCTACATGTACATGTACATGTACTTACAACCCGAGTACAATTGCACAATGACTGAGAGACTGTTTAAATCTGATCACGTTATGCCTGGGGAGGGGAGGTGCTGAGGTGTGGCTGGTATTGTAATTCAGTTGGCTCTTTATGTAAAATGTTATTGTACATGTATGACAATCAAATTGAGTTGAACAGTCTGTGGTCAAACATGTCTGCATATTGTTGTTCCAACCATGATGTGTATTGTGTACATGTACATGTATGGTGTAATTCTTTAAGCGCCATTATAAGTTAAAGGCAGAGCTGCCAACCTCCAGAACAGAAAATCAGTAATCACAAGGCTCAAAATCAGTAATTTTGGGTATAAATCAGTAATTTCCTATGCGGCGCTATGACTCTAATAAAAACGGCACGCCAACATTGCACAGACACATGATTATCAGAAATTTTTGGTGATTTTACTCACAAAAAGTTGTTAAATAATGAGTTTCATATCATCACAACACAGTCTTCTAGGAAAAATGGGGGAAAAAAAGAATATATTAAAAAAAAAAAAAAAATAAATAAAAAAAATAAATAAATAAATAAATAAAAATCCGTAATTTCAAACAACATTCCGTAATGGTCGTTAATTTCCGTACCAATTACGGGAAATCCGTACTAGTTGGCAGCTCTGTAAAGGTAATACAAAGTTTTGGTATGGGGTCATGAATGTGGTTCAAATTAACATATTGGAAGCTTGCGATTTTACAGTATTCCATGGTCGTTGTCGCGGTTGAAATCAAGTCTAAAGTAGTGCTGTAACATCACGGATATCTCCAAATCCGTTTAACCGCCAGTCAAAACCGGACGGTTTTCGGTTAAACGAATAAAAAAAAAAAATAAAAAAAAAAAAATTGCCGGCAAGCCAGGTCCGTGTGAAAAAGCGGGAAGAACTTTCATTTAACTGCGAGGTGCAGTTGAAGGCGCCGATTTGTGCTTGTGAACTTGTCACAAATAATTGTAACAATGTCCTTTTTAGAAGAATGTGTAAGATCATTAATGTAAATTAAAAATAGTAGAGGACCTAGGACCTTGTGGTACGCCATGTGTAAAAATTGGATGAATTATTATTATAAACTACATATTGAGATCTATTACAAAGATTACTTTCAAACCAAGATGGCAGACAAATTGGAGTGTTGTTCTAGTTTCGGAGTGGTGAGTCAACACACTGATTACTGAGCTGGGAGACATTGCCAGGCATAGTGCCAGGTGGAGGGGCATAAATCAAAAATTTAAATTAAAAAAAATAAAATAAAAAAAAAAAAACGGGGAAAAAAAAAACGTCCAATTGAAACCGGAATCCGCCATGGGCGGTCGGATACCGGACGGTTAAACGTTTGACTACAGCACTAGTCTAAAGTGATGAAATTGTAAATAATAAACTCTTTATGTTTTTAAGCTCCCTCTCAAGACTGATATTTCTTTAGCTTTCAAACAATGTTTCTTGACTACAATCGACCGATTTGCTATTCTCGATTGTATATTATATATCAGAACTGCATATTCTGAGATTTCCACATGTCCAGCTACCATGGAATGGCCTTAGCCGCTATTTGAAATATTTGAAATTTACCTGGAGCACCGGTAAATTTCTAATTATTCAATTTCTTGGAAGCAGAAGTGTTTTGGGGGCTGAATTTTCTAGTGCTTATAATACATCCACAGGGGCATCCAAATATATCAAAACTTCAAAGAATTACTATCCATCCTATTTTCAAAATTTCCCAAAACTTTGCATTACCTTTATTTAAATAAAGACATAACATACGATGTACATGTAATCAGGGCTGTCAACTTTGGGGAACTGCTTCGAGGGAGATTGTATGCAATTTTGTTTTGGCTCAACAGGGAAGGGGGGGGGGGGGGTGTGTTGAGTAAGAACAAAAAATCAAAGTGCTCACTACTAATAGGGTACTTTATTGTGAATATCTGTGAGTATGGATACTTTCAATCCGTATTGCTCCAAAACAAAAAATATTATATCTCTGAAACTTTTATATGTTTTAATGAACATGTCAGAGATTACATTTCATGAAAAATGTTGCCAAGGTCACGTGATGCACAAGGTCAATTTCAAGGTCAAATCTTATGTCAAGAGGTCAAAGTACCCCAACATGAACGAATCTTCAAAATGGCGGCAGATTTGGAATCCTTATTGAATACCCTTTCCAACAATACAAATTTTGTGAAGATTGTCCCATTAGTTCCCGAGATACAAGGGTTCAAAGGTAGGCCCGCCACACCCATTTTTGCAAAAATCTCAAAATTTGGTGGCTTATTATTCATAAATAAAACCGGGGGATTGCGGGGGATTGCAGGAGATTGCGAGAGAGAGCGCGGGAGGAAGGGCATGGTGGCGGAATTCTCCCGCTACGAGCTGGTAGGACGGCGGGAGAATGAACGTGGTGCAGACCTGCCAACCTCTGGAGTTCAAAAACTGTATTCTTTAATCCCAAAAGTTGTATTTTACTGCCAAAAGTTGTATTCTTAAAGATCAACACGGACTGTTACGCGGATCAATGCCTCGTACAGATCCTACATACAGGAAGAATTTTTGTTAAGGATCATTGGTTGAATATGCATGATTTCGTCAGGACTGTGTGTTCGATGAACCAATAAACATTCCCAAATTGCCTATGTGAGATGCTTGTAGGATACTTTACAGGACAGAATTGGCATTTTACCATTGAAAATGGCACACACACACAAAATACTTTTTTTTTTTTTTTCTTTTTTTCTTTTTTAAATTGTTAAAATCATATTTTATTGAGGAAAATCGTACTGTCGTATTTGCTTCTAAAAATCGTACGAAATACGACTAAATCGTACTGGTTGGCAGGTCTGGTATGCAGGCGCGTAGCCAGAGTTTGATGTTTGGGGGGGCACATACATGTAATCGATCGAGGTAAAAAAAGGGGTCTACAAAATTTCAACCGATCCTGGAAATTTTAGGGGGGCACGTGCCCCCCCGTGCCCCCCCCCCCCCCCGTGGCTACGCGCCTGCTGGTATGGTGGTGGCATGAGACTCGCTCCAAATGCGGGAGGGTTGACAGCCCTGTGTAATGTATACACAATAAGATTTGTAAATGGTAAGCATATATTTCAGTGTAAAATCTGATAAAAATATCATTAAGGAATAAACGTGATATTTTACTTGTAAATGTGCCTGTATCTTCATGTACTTGTACATATACTACCTATATATGTATATTATTTTAATCCGTTTGGACATCCTTCATAGTTATCTTGGATTTAAAATAGGCTACCAGTAATAAAACAATCCGTTTCCTAGAACTTGAGACTTTCCCCACTTGGTATGCATAATGTCCATTGATTGGTCACAGCCCGGTGCAGATTTTTGTCCATAAAAACGATAGACTTCAATTGAAGTGGAAACCAATTGCCTTGCTGAGGTCAGTGATTATGTCTATTTCCTGTTGTAAGCTGCTGGACACCATATACTTTTATATAACAGGTGATCAGGGCTACTTTATTCCATATTAGGACATCATAGCTGGTTAACCGTAGCAACTCTTTATCTCCAGACCTTCATTTCTAGAATTTGGTGGAGCTCTATTAATCCCACTCCTTGTTTTGCCAAGGAGCTCAAATTGAGCTCCTCAAATAACTCTCCTGGAAAGAGTGAGGAGCTCAATTTGAAAATTGATGTTGATGAGCAAATGAATATACACACAAACCTCCCGACACACTCTCGGCAGCAGGAGCAAATTTGAAGTAATTGCCTTTTTAATTGTTGTATAACCAAAGAAATAAGAAGAAGTTGCATAACGTGCGTTCCCGAAACCAAAATCGTACCTCGCACACACACTCTCACCATACCACGAATGGTCCGTCGTGGGAGGCGAGCGGGCTGGAGTTTTTCAACGAGACCAATGCAGTTTCGGAGTTTTGCAGCGCGCAATTTTACCGGGACTCGAAAGGTTCGTCGTGGGAAGCTGGGCGGCTAGCTTTCTGCCGAAACAACGCTGGGTCGGCTGCTGGCAAAAAGAGAGTAGCTACGATCGAGAATATCGTAGGTGTTCTTAACTTATCAATAAGATAATTCTAAATTCTATTTAAGATGAAATAATAAACTAGAACTACAAACAAACCTCGACAGATCTCTAATGACTATTTGAATGCTTGTTTATTTCTCCATTTGACGATTTGTTGTCTTGATCCTTCGATACATTTGTACGTACGTATATGCGTGCGCCAGCGCCACAGCAGCATCTAGCGATCGCATGATCTGAACGTACGTACGTAAACAAAGGGGCGCATTTTCACGGAAACACATGCGCCTTATTAAAGCACTAAATACGTAGCTAGTAGAGAGCTCCTGCGCGGCAAACTGTTTGTGATGTAGGTCTATGGAATCACGAACAGTTTGCCGCGTGAGCTCTCTACTAGCTTTGTATTTAGTGCTTTTATAAGGCGCAAGTGTTTCCGTGAAAATGCGCCCTTTACGAATCATTCGTGTATTTTTTCTGTTCTAATAATTTATGGGCGCATTTTCACAGCAAACACTTGCGCCTTGCCGTCTAGTTGTAGATGATTATGGGCGCAATTGGTGGTTTTATGAGCGCAAATTTGCGCCCTGCGCCCGCTTAATCGAAGGCTTGGCGATGTGTGGTTGAAATTTGTGACGAAGTTACATGTATAGTGTTCATGAATATTTAGTAGGACATGCATTGTTTCGGAGAATGACTGACAAGTTGCTAGAAGCTTAAAATGGCGATTTGTTGACAATTTTGCCGGTGTGATCGGCCACAAACATGCACCCTAAACAGGATTTTTAACTGAAGGAAAACATTGAAACCAAGGAGCGCTGTAAACAACTCTCCTGATTATTTTTTAGGAGCGCTGTAGGAGCGCCGGCGCGATCGCGCTCCTTAGAAATGAAGGTCTGTATCTCAATGGACTGCATGTAAAAAAACAGATTTTCTGCAAACCCCTGTTTTGTCAAGCTACATGTACAATGTCAAGGACGATTCCTTTTCGTAATGTGTCCTTTACAAACATATCTTTTTCCCCCTCATTCATCTAAAACATCAAACATCATGTAACCATGTAATAATATAAGTGATATCAGACAGAAGCATTGATCAGTCAATGTTCACAGTTCACACCAAGAGATTATCACTTTTTAATGTAATAAACAGATAAAGGCCATACCACAGGGGAAACATTATACATTGCACCCTAAAATGGCAAGAATGATCTTATATAAATGCCATTTCAATATAACTAGAACAATTAGAAGCAGAATAACCCTACAAAAAAAGATTTCTAAAACATTTTTTTTTAAAGAAGAAAATGAGCAGATACAAAGTCATCTTCACAATTCTGTTGACCAAACATGGTTACATAACCATGATGACACACTTTGCTTTAATTCCAAGATATATTTGTATCAATGAGACACCAGTCTAAAGTCAACATACAGATAGTACTATGAATGGGCTATATTTGCATTGTGAAGTGTGTGTAAGAGGTGTGTGCATGGGTATGGAGTAATGTACATATCCTCATGTACATGTCGCTGATAAACCCTATTCCATGTTAAGAAGAATTATCTACATCTTATAGTTTAATTATAGATAACAAGATAACAAGATTTCCGTAATTAGCTCCATCCCTCGGTTTGACTTGACCACATAACCTACATGTATTTAGTTGGCGTTGTCCCGTAAGATGAATTGTTTGGTAATCCTACATGGTCAAATGTTTAACCGTCCATTATCGGACCTTCCATGGCCCTATACCATTTTCAATTGAACACTTTCATTTTTAATTCATTTTTTATTGGAAAATGAAAAGAAATCACAATATTTACAAATGATTTACATAAACAGGAACAAAATCACTGAACAAAAACAGAGACTTTACCATCGGGCATGAATTGGAACAATGACTGGGTTTCAATTTGTTTAAGAAGCTAATAAATCAAGTTTTGCCGACATTATCTTGAAGTCAGCATTAGTCAGTCCTGACTTGTAATGTTGAATTGCAGAGCAAGAATCTACACGAACCCACATGACTGATGCCATGGAGCTGATAATTTGAGTGCTCATCAAAATAAATATAATTTTTATATCATAGAAATTTTACATCAAACTGCTCAAAACTCTCTCCCATTTTCCCCCGAATGTCACTATCTATATTATATCAGTACACAACATGATTTTAAGTTGAATATTTCATCCTCTTCATACTGTGATCTTACACACACCACTTCCCATCTAAAGGCACACTTAAAAAGCAAAAATTGAATGCAATCTGCACTCAAGTTTGCCACATGAAGTTCATATCCTACATGTAGGCTAGGCTTCTTCAACGTTCAATTGAATATTTTATACCGAATATGTGGATGTCTAAAAATATGCCAGACAAATAATTCATTTTTTGAAGATTATATCATATTTTCAACGTCCTGTGGACACAGTCATGTGGAACGCAGTCATGCCTCTTTTCACAATGTTTGTATTTGCCAAAGCTCTCAATTTATGCAAACATGACCTTTGGATCTACATAAGTTGTTGACTCAAATGAAAATGCTCAAATGTTAAACAATGGGTTCACATGAATGTCATGATTTATATTAACAACTGACGATTTTTTGTTTTAGGGGGGTGGGGGGAGGGGGCAAAGATTGAATTGACTACTAAACCTTCATTTATCTTGAGCAAATAAAATTGTGAGTTAGAAAATTTTGAATGATGTAAATTTAATAAAGAAAAGTATGTACTGTATGGCTCTCTAATTTACTTTGTTGCTACATGTATCATGTACATTTTTAAAGATTATATCATCTCAACGGCCTGTGGGCACAGTCATGTGGAACGCAGTCATGCCTCTGTTCAAAATGTTTGTATTTGCATAAGCTCTCAATTAACACAAACATTACCTTTGGTTCTACATATTTTGTTGACTCGATGGAAATGCTCATCTGTGTAAGAATGGGTTCACATCAATGTCATAATTCGTATAACTACTAAAGGATTTTTTGCGGGAGGGGGGGGGGTGGGAATTGAATGCTATACCCTTCGTTTATCTTGAGCAAATAAAATTGCAGGTTACAAAATGTTAAATAATGTAGGTTAAAGATTAAAGTTGAGTTCTGGTCATGCGATTGCATTGTGAAAGAAAAGGTGTGGAATGGATCAGAAAAAGTTGATCATGTACATGTAGCATGTAAGCAAGGTTCTGGAGTCATCAAAATCATAATACATTTGACCTAGTCTTGGTAAAGTAACAAGCACTGTACACAGAAAGATGGACTACACAAATGGTGTCGGGCCTGACAGGCTGACACCTTAATTGATTTCCTGTATCAGTATATACTATTCCTTAGCCAGTATACATTTTCTACCAAAATTGTTTGGCAAATGATATTTTATCTGTAATTTTGAACATTCAGTGTAAGTTTCGTTTGATTCTGTGAGAATTCATTTTTTTTTTTTTTACTAGAACTCAAGTTTATCTTTACGGTAATAAAGAAGAGTATAAATGGTCTTAGTCTTTGATTTTGTTGCTCCATCTAATTTACTTTGTTGCTATGTAGTATGTACAGTGTACATGTAAATTGTTTATTGAGTTTAAACCAAGTTCGTATCTCATATCAGGTTTTATGAAACAGGGTCAAAACCTACAGACTGAACAGACAATGACATTACCCCCCCCCCCCCCCCCCCCCTCAGTGGCCCCAAATTATTTTGTTTTGGAGTTGATCTCCAGTCAGTTTGCCGATGTGACCGAGGTATTATTTACAATTGTGGTAAGAAAGCCATTGTACGTGTCATGGCTGATAGATTCTATACAATTATCTTGCCAATTGCAATACTCCAATGCTTCCATAATATTATTACACCTATATAGCCGGCTTAGATTTCAATGAAAACGGTTCGTAATTGATCATCTGGATGTGATGTGGGACTTGTAAAATACTACAATAACAATTATTCACATTTGCAATATTACGTCATTTATAAGCATGATTAGTTCTGAATTAACCAGAACAATTTTTATGTAGTTTGTACACTGTACATGTTTATGTACATGTACCTTTAAACTTTGATCAAAAGTACCCAGCTTGAACCCCAAATCCCTTGTACCGCTCTCAAGGTCGTTCAATATTCAATACATAGACTGCACAATGCACATACTGTAAGTACATAATACATTTATGTATACCGTACCCGGTAGTACAATAGTACATCAACATCAAGGTTGGATAACAAATTAAAAAAAACATTTTATAATATCCTGCATGATCTGCATCAAAGATTTATTGGTTTTTGATTGGTTGAGAGTTCTTCAAGTGACCAGAAATATTACAACCATTTTAAGGTTGCTCTGAAAAAAGTACTATTTGGGAGTACTCTTTTGGAGTTGAAGTAATATTTGGGAGTTTAAAATTCAGTGGGCGTGCAAACTACGCTGTGCCGCAGTCTAATTAACTGCGCTGCACTACTGCACATGAGTTATTCTGCTTGATTATACATTTTTGATGTAGGATAAAAACAAATATACCCTGCCTTCTTTTTGAGGTACTGGTTAAAAGAACTATGGGCCTCGGTGGCCCCAATCTATATTACTAATACCACTAATCGCCGCGGGGGGTCCAGACGGGTACAAAACGGTTCCTCAAAAACGCCTTTCCCCGACCGCGCCCGCCTCCGCCGTGGCGCGGGAACGGTGGCACAATTCCACGAGGCCTGTCTCCCGTAACCCGCGTGCCACCTCGACCCCGCGATCGACGTCCATGCCGTTAAACGCGGTTTCGGGGTCCCGGGGAGGACGGGCGGACGAGAGCACGGCGGGTGTGATGGATTGCGAGGAGGCAACGAACCCGCGAGAGCGAGTTGGCGAGGCGTGCTCCCTCCCTCTGTCTAATTATCAAAGAGGGACGAAGAGACACACGATAGACGAGAATCCACTCGCGTCAACGGGTGTAGCAAATCTTATTGTAACGGGTGTGCGGCGTACCCCGAATTAGACCTCTTGCTATAGGATACGCTTTGTAGCATGTAAGAGAAATACACATTAACAGATGACTCACTCAGGTGATGGGATGTAGCCAATATGTACGCTCAACGGGTTGAGCGTACCCGTGTGATGGGTCTTTCTATAGGATATGCTTTGTAGGCCAGGCGCCCACAAAGTACCTGTATTACACGCTCTCAGGTCACACACATGCACACACCATAGTCGATTCGAGTCGAGGCGATTGCGACAACTGGCGCAAACCATGGACCTATTTTCACGTAAAATCTTTACTCTGAAAATAATTATACAAATTCTGTGATCTATGCCAACATAATCATAGTCCAAGCTTCTGTTTTATTGGTCTTTTCATGAAAATTACATCGAAATCACAACAAGAATAGCGCAAATAGATCTGTGATAGTACGCCTTCACGTGACAGTTCAGTTGCAAACTGCCTTGAGTCCACAGTGTATTGCCACGGCAGCTGAGCGCCGCTGTCGGCGGTGCTGTCGGAGCTGAGAGTGTGAGCATGGAGTAGCGGTGACCGGAGTAGCCAGGTCTGTCCGTGGGTGTGAGGAGAGTCCAAACTACACTTTGAAATTGCTATTATTGCCCCAATTTCAATATAGTTTCGTGAATAGATGTATGAAACCTGGGCTTGGATTGTGATTATTCTGGCCATGTATAGTTGTATACTGAATTTCGATAATCATTTTTCACAAGAAAATCAGACGGTCGTCATGGTCGTTTAAAAACATGATAATACTTTTAGTATGATACAGTTCTTGCATCAAATCAATTTTTAAAGTATGGGGCAGGCGCGGATCCAGGATTTCTTAGGGGAGGGGGCCCAACTTTCTTCATTTTTGTTTGCTCCCGAAAATTGGAAAATCGCTCCGGCCGAAAAGTCGCTCAGTGGGGGGGGGGGTAGTGAGCCCATTTTTTTTTTTTTTTTTTTGGTCCTCGAAAATTTTTCAATTTGCACCCCCCCCCCCTTGAGCGCCAGGGGGGGCCCCCCCCCCCCTGAATCCGCCACTGGTATGGGGGGGGGGGGTCAGGTAACTCAAAGCGATTTGAGTGCAGGCGTGGTGTCCACGGGTACAAAGGGCTGAACCCCCGAAAGCTCAGGGGTTTTAGGCATTTAATTACGGTCAGATGAGCATATTTTTAATGCCTTATTTGTGACACTGGCAGGTCGATCACTAATTGGCGTGGGGTCCATAGTAGAGTTGCGTACCAACTACGCTGAGCTGAGAGTACGCTGGCCTACGTTACTATACCCTGAGGGACGCAAAAAAGTACGCAAGATAGACGCAAACAACTTAATATGTTTAACAAAATTCACGTACTTTCGGCGTAGAAACTTGACGCAGAAAGTACCCCTTTTTTTACGTAACACTACGCTACTAAACTAAACAAACTGCATCTTTAAATGAATTAATGAAAAATTAGCCCAAGAAAAATGAGCCCCCGAAAGATAAAAAAAAGTAGCCCCCAAAATTTTTCCCAAAATTTGATATAGATCGAGTCCCCGAAAAAAAAATCTTTCACTGGATTCTACGCTCACAGTCCCACACACAGTCGAGTCAATTTGTGCACAAACCGTCCGATTTTTCGCGTAAAATCTTTACTTTGAAAATAATTATACACATTTTGTGAACAATGCCAACATAATCATAATCCAAGCCTCTGCATACAGTCTTTTCATGAAACTACATTGAAATCACAACAATAATAATGCAAATAAATAGTAATTATCGAGATCCTATCTGACATAGTTTGTTTTACGATGCGCCATTCATGGTCAAACAGCATATATTATATACCTCACTTAAGTAATCCAGCCATCTGATTGGTCGAAATTGCATTCATAAACTTCAACTGTTCCTGTAAAATTCCCGGTAACCATGCTTAAAACATTTAATATTTTTAATAACCATGGTTATTAAAAAAAATAGGTCAGTCTCCATGGTTACCCAATAGGTTTACATGTTAAAAAATGGTTTGAGCGATGGAGGATACCGTATGTGTGCGAATAATTGGTCGGTAATTTCAATACAATTGAATCTCGATCGATCTTACCGACAATTTTATCTTGCATTGTTGACATGAAGACGAAAATAAACTTCCAAAAACAAAAAAACAACATCTGCCGATAGATCTTGATCTAAGTTCGTGCCAATATGCATTGCAAAAGTAAAAGAAGAGTCCGTATATGGAGCTTTTGCGAAGCATTCATCACACGCAAAGCCGGTTTCAATCCATTTTAATGTATATATCGTACAAAACTGCCAAGTATGTAAATAGCGCGCGATGGCCGAGAGGTCTGAGGCGCTGACTTTGGATACATCACCTTTTGTGTACGCAAGAGTTCGAATCTCATCTTCGACCAACAAAAAAAGTATTTTTTTTTTTTTTTTTTTTAGTCTATTTTTTTTTGGCATATAAAAGTATTAATGACTGCTTTAATATTCGAGAAATAGTTGTTTTTATACGCTCTCGGGAAGGTTACAATTGGGCTATTCCCCTCGGCACGCCTCGGGTAATAGCACAATTCTAACCTTCCCTTGAGCGTATAAAAACAACTATTTCTCTCAAAGCAGTCATTAATACTATATTATAAAAATTCTCTGAATAAAGATAATCTAAATTTTTTTTGGATAGCACATAGGCCTCTATCTATCTATCTATTTGGCCCCCTCCCCTAGAATCCCGTGGATTTTCCACGGGTCCTGCTAGTAGTACTACTATTGCCATTGGGGTGACTCCTCTTCCAGAACCTCTCAAGACAGTGCATACATTATATTTGTATACTACACTACGTGTATTAACCAATTGCATGTGGGAACCAACTAGCTCCTGTATTAAAGAGAAGGTTGAGTTCTAGGAAGAGGTGAACAATAATGTGTGAGCATTATTGTTGTATTATGCAAGTGTGGAAGAACATCAGATAAGACATGTTCCCTGAAAAGCATGGCTATTCAAATGCCTTCATATTCTAAATATGGCATGTAAATGATGTAACATCACAAAAATCGGACAGATTTTTACACCACATGTTTGTCTAGTCCCATATACATCTTTCTGTGTACAGTGCTTGTAATTTTACCAAGACTGGGCCAAATTTTGTATCATTTGGATGATTCCAGATCCTTGCAGTACACACCAATACTTACATGTACATGTACATGTATATGCTAGATGATCAACCTTTTCTCATCGATTCCACACCGTTTCTTTCTCAATGCAATCGCATGACCAGAACTCAACTTTATCTTCAAAGCCTATGGGGTAAATGGCCTTCAGTGGTCAATTGGTTAACAACCAAGTTCAATCAATACCTTCACATATGTTGAGAGAGCTGGCCACCCTCCACAGGGCATCATGGATGGGCTGAAGGAATGAGATGTTGATCATCATGATAAAGGAGATGGCTATAATGGCGATGCACAGGTTCCAGGGAGAAGTAGGCCACAGACCATTCATGATCAAATTCCTAAAAGGAGATGAAGAGAAAAAGAAATAAAATAAAATCTCCTTCTAATCCCTTCCTTTATTATTGTTTTGTCATCAAAATGAAATTCTTAAAATGGGGTACTATAACTGAAAGATTTATCCTGTGAGCCCAGGCAAAATTATTGCAGCTTTCTACTATTAACTTTGACAGTTAAGACTTAAAGAAGAAAATGGTCATAAATGGTAAATAAAACCATCATCATAATCATAAATGGTAAATAAAACCATCATCATAATCATAAATGGTAAATAACACCATCATCATAATCATAAATGGAACCACCACCATCATCATCCTTGTAAAGTTGTAATCAGTATCATGATCATCAATATCATAAATTATCACGATTGTCACAATCATCATCACCATCACCCCACCATCGTTATCATAATATCCACTAATGCACCTGTCAATTGTATGACCCACCCCATGAACCCCGGGGGATGGTGCGTCACTTGTCTAATGTGCGTCGGATTTTACTATACCATGACGCACATATGCGGCAAAACTATGACGAACTTCAGGCTACCAATGACGGTACCTCGGTCAAAATTATGACGCACCAGTTGTTGATTTTGACTGTCATTTGAATACACTGTACTTTATTCAGTGACGCACCTTGTAAAGTGACTGACATCGACACACCCCACCGTCAATATTGTGACTGACCATAGGAGTAAAATGACGGTACCCTGAGTCACACCTTGATGGTAAATGACCCAACCATGACGCACCTTCCCCGGGGTCCATAGGGTGGGTCATACAATTGACACCTGCATAATATCACTCCCTATCCATTTTAAGGGTCCTTTTGGCAGATTTTTCTTGAGGTAAAGCCCATTTTTCAAAAGCCTAGGGTATGTTAATGTTGTTAGCTAACATTTGTTATTCATTGTGATTGCATGTGTTGAAGATTGCAGTTGTCATTGCCTGAAAGGCTGAAACTAGCCTCATTTTCACTTCTAATACAGCGTTATTTATCCACACATGCATGTGTGTGGAGAGTTTAACACAGAATTCAGATTAAGTAATGAATTATATACATCACCCGGATCACAAATTTCTACAGGAGAATATTACGCACCGAGTTCGGTATAGATTTCTGACAGAGCTCCGCTTGTATTTCTCGAATCTACTTTCCCAGGTATTCTCCCTCGTGCTTGTAAAGTAGTCCACTTTAGGCTCCGTTTCATCGGCAGCACTCCTGGCTTCGGCCATGTTGGTCAGCAAGTAGAGCTCAACGAAATGAATTCCAAATTGAAGGTTATTCAAGTTTACTGAAAGTACTTTAGATGAAAACAAATGTCACCAGAACAGAGCGCGGCGCAACCGGCAGTACCCAGGTCAGCTATTCTGATCATGCATGCACACATAAGCACATGCACGTAACGTAAGTCAACGATATCGCGACGAAAAGCAAGCAGTGAAACTGAAAGCGGCTGGCTATCGTAAGATGATGATTATTTTTTTATTGTGAGTTCAACTATGGTTCAACCATGGGCTGGAGCACATGTTGTGTGGCCTAGTAACACCGCTCAGCAGACTACTGGCCTGCCTGGACAATAGATTCAGGATACACAATCGCTGCAGGACCACGTTGACCGGACCCGATGAATGACCGCGCCCATCTCCTAGTCTAATTCACAGACCTTGTTTGTCATGACCAGCTGTACAACTACTGGGGCTGACAAGGGGTGTGCGGGGGGTGTGTCGAGCGCGCGATGACAATAATGTGCGCCTGAAGCTATTGTGTTCTCGTCATGAGAATAAATTGTCATTGTCATTGTCATCATAGCTCCCTAAACTCAATATACATGACAGCATTAGACTGAAGAAGAAGCATCAGAAGGATAACAAGAACCAGTTGAAGAAGAAGGAGAAAAAGAGAAGAAAAAACGGAGGAAGAAGAAGAAGAAGAACGAGGAGGAGGATGAGGAGGAGGGAGAAAAACAAGGAGAAGAGGAAGAAGAAGAAGAACTTGAGGAAGAATAAAGGAAAAACAAACAAAAAGTGAAAAAATTGACAGAAGATTTTCAAATGCCTTTTAGGGTGGACATCTTGAAAGGGGTGCAACGGAGCGCGGTATACCGGGCCGGGTACTAAATTTTCATATATCGTCTCCTCAACTATGCCACATTATGAAACGTATACCCCCTAACACGTCACTGATAATTGGTGTGGAATCTGTGGATGGAACGGATGCATAAATACAGAAATGCATTTTATGGGCATGAAGATTGGGGCGAAGGGCTGGGATCATCTTGCCCTCATGTCGCCCAGCTAGCAGGGCCCCGCGGTAAAAAAAAAAAAAAAATTAGCTCCCCTTTGCCAAGAGTTGCTGCTTTCTTCTCGTAATCATTAATAATTTGTAAATACTTTACTTTTTTTTTATAGTTGTTTGGTTCTTTAAAGGTACTATGTCCCTTTTGCAGCCAACCTCAAATGCTGTAGAACTTTGCAGGAAGTATGAATATGTCATGTATGTCCTATCTGTGAAATTTAAACGTTAGCAGTGTCCTCATATTCAAATTATGCAAGGAAACCCGTTTACTTGCTAGACTTCACCGTCAGACACTATATAGTGACTGACTGGCTTTTTTCTTCTTTGGTAATAACATACCAGAAAAGAGTTGTAAAGGGTACATGAGCATTTGCCTACATCAATAACCCACTTCTTGTGATGGCCAAGATTAAACTGATTGAATCTTTGCGCAGCATAAAACGTATGACCATTCGGTACAATTGTCTGAAAATCAAGACTATTGCTTTTGGGCTCTATAGCCCTAAAGTCGATTTGACAACTAATAGTCGTTATTTTCCCACTTGAAGACATTTTCAAGCCCCACGTTTTTTAGGGAAGTTCTAAATTAGTATTATCTTTCAAATGCAGTTGGAATTTAACTTTTTCATTTTTTTGGCCTGCAAATGGGACATAGTACCTTTAATAGGGGCTTTGCATGGGACAAAATAAAGATTTTTTTTTAAAGGGATTGATCAACCAATACGATTAGTATTTTTTTTTTCTTCATCACGGACTCTCATCTTCGGGAATATGGCACTATTATGGTCATTCCAGGTGCGTACGCAGGGGAGGGGTGTTTTAGGAGTTACCCCCCCCCCTCAATTCAATAAAGAAAGAATAATAAACTCAATTTGTCTCCTACTTATATTTTATCACGTTTGCCATGCCATATAAATTCGAAAAAACGTCGATCGATATCCTTCATAATTTCTAATTTTGTTTCTGGAAGAGATAAATATAGGTAATTCAATTTTGGTACAAATAAGGATTTTGCTATATGGTTACTCTCTCTAAGTTCTTTTCAACCATTATCGTCAATCATCTGATATATCTCTTGAACCTTTTCTTGACGAATTGTGATCAACCATTTCTGCTAACTTGAACTGAGAAGTCTATGCCCAAGTACCTAAAACGTCCTTCAGATTGGTGTTTTAATGTCAAATAAATAATGAAATACCCTTACACGGCCAAATTCTTCAAATTGGAACGTTTTAATGCGAACTGCCGAATTTCGAATTGATGGAGTTTATCCCGCCCCCCCCCCCCCCCCCACTTAGTGTTATTTATACGCATATGCTCGTTCCCTCTTTTTGAAAGCACCCCCTAAAGTGAGGACTGCCAACATTTCCGAACCCCCCTTTCGCGGGCTTTTCCTGCCTTGGAGACCCCCTAAATCAGGAAAAATGCTCAATGTACCCCCCTAAATTCGGAATAATTTCTCAGGAGTCCAAAGAGATGAGAGAAAAAAAAAACACCCCCTTTTTAAAGAAATCTCCGGGTGAAAAGTCAAATACACCCCTTTTTGACAATTCTCGGGCCGGACTTTGTCGCACGAAAAGTACCCCTTTACCGGACATTTTGGTAACACGCATGCGGTCATTCCGACCCCTGAGTGGGGGGGGGGGGGGGGGGGGGGCGGGGAGTTTATCTATAGAGGCAAAACTCTAGAGATTGTACAAATATTCGACGTAAGATGGCGACATAATAACTCATTGGCTTTAGACTCATGGACCGCGTACCTGCAATTTCAATAAGAGTACAGCTTTCCCACTCTGTTATCTTGTTTGTATTTTGGAGTAGGGGTGCAGTTTTTGTGTTTTATCCAACAGGGTATCATAATTCCTAGATATACGCCACTAGTTTGCTTTACCCCTATACCAGAAGGCCTGTAATACTCAAGTAAAATAATTCAACCCGGACCTTTCTTTTTCTTGCTCGCTTGTCTTGTCACCTCGCTTCCTACTTTTCTCACTGGGTCTTTTCCCCTTCTCATATTGTGTGTTGGTGACTTTTATCACTGATCCGACAATAGCTATGGCGAAATAGACACAGAACAATTTGATTAAATAATGTCATGATGTATTATTGATGATATATTATGCCTAATCATTTTGGCCAGTTTTATTTTATTATTCAATTATGAACACCATAAACATTTTACTAATAAGGGCACCACTTAATCTTTTGACTCGCCAGCAACTAATTCCATTATACATCTGGGCCCCATTTCACAAAACTTGTCATCACTGATGACAATCAAACTGCATTTGTGTTATAAGCTAGTAGGCCTATAATGAAATCCTTGCTACTGATTAGCTTAATATCAGCAGATTAAATTGTCACAGATTTTTGTAATTTTGTCATTGGAAAAAGGTTTTGAGAAACGGGTCCTAGAAAGTTCAATCTCACTTCTTTAACTATATAGCGTGTCAAGGGGGGAGGGGGGGGGGTTAAACACACTAACTTGCTCTATGTCGTTGTTTATGAGATAAAGGAATACTGTTGACTTTTCTGTGCACCAAATTATTATTTTCTTAATTGATTTTGTCAACTAGTAACTGAACAGGTTGTCAAATAACATTATCGATCTCGTGTTTATGTTATTAATGTATGCCAAACAAAGTCAATAATACGGCTGAATTAATTAGATTTTTTTTTATCATACCGAATCTCATATTAATTTTTCAAACGTCATAATTTCCTTTATACCTACTAGGCTACTATTGTATTCGTCCGATTTTATCTAAGTGTTATGCCAAGATGGTCGAACGTTATGCCAAGTTGGTCATTATTTAAGTGTAATGGATTATCTAAGTGTTATAGGCCTATACTACTGTCATTATTCATGTGTTTTATTATGCCAACTCGTCGGTTCATTCTGATCGCGGCGTACAAGTCAATGCGGTCAAATACAATCAATGAATAAGGGAGTGCGGAAACAAAGGAAGAGTCCCTCTGACAAGACGTAATGTAAATTCCCTCTCCTTTTAATACATAGCCTTCCAGGCGCGTACGCAGGGGGGAGGGGGGTTACCCCCCCCCCCCCTCCCCTTCAGTTTATGCCAATGGCTGATCTAAAAAAGGTGACCTCCCCCCCCCCCCCCAACGGAGCAAAATGTCAAATTTCCAGATTTCGGGACCCCCCTCCCCCCCCCCCCCCCAAAAAAAAAAAAAAAAAAAGTGTCCGGCCTCTTACCCCCCACTTATTCAGCGGCTGGCTGAGTCGTTGCGAAATTTTCGGCCCGATTTAAAAATGTTAACCCCCCCCCCCCCCCTGGATCCGTCACTGATCATCTGTAGAGAAACTGTTTTGGAGTCTGAATAGCACCCGTGTATCTTGATCACTACCAGTATCCCCAGATTCCCCACCCACCTGTATCGGCCTTGATCCCTTTGATTCAGATCTGTTTTGGACCCGGAAGTGTATTCATACTCTATGACCTTCATGCTCTGGCGCTGGTGACATCATTCACGCGAGACTCTGCATGCATAAGATACGTGTATCAACTATCAAGTAGGCCTATCATAGAAAAATTCATACGCTAAATATTGGAAGCATACGTCGTCTAAAAATCCGGCTTTTACTTGAAAGTTGGAAATTGAAATCAGCATGGTTTGTGGAGGGTTCTCGTGTAGTAGAAATGCGCTGATTGCGCTTAACAGTCTATATATTGTGAGTATATCCAGCCTCTTTCTGACCTATTTTCACTTGAAATTGAGATTAAAAATAAAATATGTCAGAGAATAAGAAAATAAACGAGAGAATTTTGATGTATGAACTAATTGAATATTGTGGAGAGCATAATAATTGTATATTCCTCTAGGCTGTAATGCTTAAACGAGACTAGATCTACCTCTAGGCTCTACATTATTCCTTATTTTTCCTCTCAGCACCAAATGCTTCCATAAAATTTATTTGTGCGTCCACCCGCCATGCGAGCAAAAATAGTTAAGGTTCTTTTTCGAACGAAGCACCACTCAATGAAACGACCGGAAGTTTCAACAGGATCACCTCACACTTCCGTATACTGATGCTGATGCTGAAAAGTCATGACATGAGTATCACTTCAAAATTTGACTTGAGAAAGACACAACCAACAAAACGACTTCAATTTAAGTTAAAGACAAAGTAGGTCTGAAAGTACTTTTAGTTTAAGCTGGTAATAGTTTAATGGCGTTCATTGAGTATTGAATATGTACGCCATAAATATCTTCAATTTTATAAGAAAATCAGTTAGAGTCTATACATAAGAAAACTGCGTGAAGAGTAGACCTAGTCTACATGTATGTAAACAAAACCTAAAATGCGTCTTAATCAATCCAGTTCCCGCACCTGATAAACCTTCCAAACTACCTTCAGACTCCAGATTTCGCTAATGCCAATGGACTCTTCTTTATTCTCATAATAAAACACTCTGAAATCGTTCAAGAATTTAACCAAAAGTGTGAAAATTTGACACTGGAGTGATACTGATTGCGATTTGCTTACGGTAGCGTACCTCACATTTTTACCTGATGATGAGCGAACAAGTAAAGCCTCGGTCACAAATGCCATTACGAACTGCTACTAACGCCGTACGAACGATTTTCAGACAATGGAAAAACAGGGAGATTCGTACGAACCTTTGTGACCGTAGCATAACATGCAGTTTACATGTACAAAAACGCTGATCTCCCATAGGTTGTGTACACAAAAAAAAGCTGTTTTCAAGTTGCCAATTTGGTACTTTGAGATAATAGCGATTTGTTGAGTGTACTAAGGGCAGGCACAAGCACGCGTAGGGTTCGTGTTTAGTGCAGGAAATTGATGATATTTTTTATAATTTTATCGTGACAATTCAGTGAGCTCAGCTCAGACATATTTTTTTTTAAACTACTGTGGGTGGGGTATTGGTTATAAGTTGGATTTTGCAAGTTTTTATTAAAAATACAGGGTTCAAGTGAATATTAGGTATATTTAGAAGATAGTGTGAGATTTTGATGAATTGAAATTTTGTTCTTACAATTTCATTTTGTATTCCCCATGCAGATTGTGGCACTCATTCTAATCATAGTCCCATCTCTAGCCAAATCTGGATCATACGTCTCCAGTCTTTATATCATCGGTGGTATCATAGCCTGTGGAATCTTCCTTTTCATTGTAGCTGTAGCAGGTTTGATTGGAGCTATCAAACATCATCAAGTCTGTCTTTTCTTTGTATCCTTTGACAACAACAAAATCCTGTGCGTGCTCGAGATACAGTGTATCAGTTTAATCAGCGTTTGTCATCTTGTAATCATTTAGGTCACCCCTCCTGTACCAATTTTATTATTTTTATTATTGGAAAAGTGAGCATTCCTTTACAGAGCTTACAGAAGCGAATGTAAAAACACACTTTACAAATTGAATTAGCTATGATGATCTACCTCTAAAAGGTTGTTTGAAATGCTATTTTATTAATGTGATGTCTTTTCTTCCCTTAATTAATCTCTTTGGGAGTGAAATCAACAAGCTTAATTGTTTTATTATTAGGCCTAAACAAAAAAGATGTTGTATTGCCCTTTGCGACCGACCCCAAAATGTTGAAATCGCCGGTCAGCTTTTTTTTAAAGTTTTTTTTTTTTTTACAGTTTTATGGAGAAAAAATATATTAAAGCATTCAAAACTGAGAAATATCAGCCCAAAGAGGGAGTTAAACAAAAAAAAAAAAAAAAAAAAAAATCCGACCGACCGACCCATGTTTTGGCACCGAAAGGACAAAACAGCATTTTTTTTTTTAGGCCTTACTAAGCATACATGTACATGTAGGTGGTCATGATTTCAAACAAATGCAATTACGGTACATGTACATTCAGAGTCCTAAGTGTAGATACTTTTCAGTAGGCCTATATTTGCAGTTGTGGTTTTATTCTTAAATTTCAGACCTCCTGCCAACATCTGACCCTTTTTGTATACATATATATGCTGCAATGACATTGTCTTTGCTTTCCTTGACAGCGTCCAACCAGTACATGCTCGTTCTGTTCTTGGTCTTCCTAATTCAGTTCTCTGTATCCATAGCAGCACTGGCCTGTGGGAAAGACCAGAGGGAAAAACTGGTCAGACTCTCATGGGAACACTCGAGTAACGAAACAAAAACAGACATTCAGAATGGCTTATGCTGCTGTGGCTTTGATAAAAATGATACCAGTCATCCTACCTGTCCAACTGAAGTCAAGAATGATGTGGTAAGTAAAGGGCAGCAAGGTCATCAGTTTGTCTTGAAGGAGGTGTAAGGGTCAGGGGGGGGGGCAGTTTGTCTGTCCAGACATGTGTCCCCCCCCCCCCCAAAAAAAAAAAAAGAAGGAAATGCATCACTGGTTGCCTTGCAGGTTAGGGGATCATTTACCTTACATAAATAAGAGACCTGATTCCTAAAAGATTTCTTCCAAAATAGTTCATTTGGGGTGACCCCCCGCCCCGTAACAAAAACCAGGGACCTTATTGCTATCACAGTTAACTGAAACGTTATGCGCCCTCTAACCTGGGCCCTGTTTCATAGAATTTGTTATCCATAAAAATATACAATAACTGTTATAAGCTACTAATATCTTGGCATTTGATTGGCTGAGAGCAAATTTGTCTTAAGAAATTAGCATTTTTTATTTTTAACGAGTTTTATGAATGAGGCCCTGTGTAAGGTCTGGATATGCCACTGAGCAGGGTCCCCGTTACTGTTAGTGCATAACACCGTTCAATGAGCAAAATTGCTTTTGTCTTCATAATTCATCCCCTGAGTTTGCCCAAGACTATTTTTCACTTAATTTAGACCAAGGGTAATCGAATCCCTGCCCCCTCCCCCTGCCCCTCCCCTTTCAAAGCTTGAAGGACAGGGATGAAGTTTCTTCATCGAGAATATTCTTGCTCACAACAGTAATAATACCTATTCCAAAAAGCATTTGTTAACTTGTACGGCCATAATTGTATAGAGGTTGAACAGGCCATTTTAAGAGAAGAATTTTTTTCTCCCCCAACAGAAATGTGGAGACCAAACTTGCCAGGACAAGATGGATGAAGGTTATGCACAGGGATTAAAAATATCAGGAGCAGTAGGGCTTTTCTTCAGTTTAACAGAGGTGAGTGTGTTATGTAATCAAGAAATATGAGTGTCACTTGCCAGTATATATATATCGCTGATGAAGGTGATGTAGTAGTGTGATTTGAATACTTGACTAAATGTGCGATCAGTGGTTAGGCTTTCTCTTGTACATGTACAGTATGTACTTGCCTACCAACTGTTACAACTTTTGTTGATTTCAATAGTAAGATAGTCACAATATGATGTTGATTGCTCACTTTAAAAACTATATTTGGGTTGCAAGCTGAGCTTTATTCTATGAGAACTCAGAATTTTAGCTGCTACCCAGGCCAAGCAGACAATACCTTATAAACTTGCCAAACTAAGGCTATTTTTAGCCTGCAATTTGTTGAGATTTGGGTTGTTGTTGGCAAGCTTGTCAAAACCTTAACAATTTTGGTGACCAAATATGGTTCACAATTTATCCTTATGTGTATTCAAGTACACACAAAAAAAAAATACTACTAAAATCTTAGATGTTGTTGGATGGATATGCTTGGATACCAGTTCAAACTGTGTACTTCTGTTATTTGTACATGGGAATCATTTATGTACATGAGGAATCAATACATTTGTGTAATGCTATAGATTTCTGCATATTTATATTGAACTGACTATCTCATTATCTTTGCCATATTTGCATTTTGTTTTGAATTTACAATTCATGTACAATGCTGTTAATTGGTAATATTCCTATACCTCTCTCAGATAGATCAATCTTTGTCATCTGAAAAGTGTGTCACAGCTGATGTGATCATTTAATTTCTGCAAATTGTACATGTAGTATTTACTCTTAGAGCTGATATAATAGCTAACCACAATTTGCAAGTGTCCATACACTAACCTGTACATCTGTATTTTGCATTATATGTACGACTTGTTTTCAAATCACAAACTGGATTCATTCAATATTTTACAACGTGTATGAATAAAATAAATTTTCATTATTTGTTTAAATGTATGATACATGTACTCTATCATCAAAGTATAATGCAAAAAATTGTATTTGTATGTTTGTTTGTTAACATTATCATTCTTTTGAATTTTACAAGTATCCTACATATACATGTACATATTTCAATACACCCTTACACGGTTAAGGCCGCCATCTTAATTTGCACTTAAACAACCAGGAGCGCCAGGAGTGTCAAGTCTGACAGACATGAGCGCTATACAAGAAACCCACTATTATTGTTATTGTCAATGTTTTCAGATGCGCATAATTGTTGCTTCACTGCCTGCGCTGTGCGCTTACATCATATTTACATGGGCGCCATTTTAAATTACGGGTAAACAACTTTGTTTAGGTACAGAAATGAGAAGCGCGTTACGATTGAAAACAACACTGCAGTTCACCAGGCCATATGTGAACAAGCCTTTAGTAGTCACTTCATGTAGACTAGACTGTTTGACAATTAACATGACTTTAGAAGTTGGTTGTCCATTCTGGCTACACTAACAACTTACTGTAAATAAGGCAAACCAGACATTTTACTTGCAATTCTGGAACCAGAAACTTTTGTAGCACAAAATTCCGCTAATTGGCAATGTTTGCTGAACAGTTTTTTGTATTTTGAGAATTTTGAAATTTCATTGTTATTTTATTTGAGATTCATTTATTCATAAAACTCTCACAAATCTAAACTACTCTCAAAATTTGTGGAAGTTTCAATGCACGCAGTCAAATTTCGAGTCTGTTAATCATTGTGTATTTGTTTGTCTGGTTTGGGTTTTCCATATTTGCTCCAGCAACATTCAAGCTCTGGGCTAAGTTGGTGTTGGGATTGCCATTGAGTTTTAGGTTAGCTTTAGAGTAATGGGTCAGGGTTTGAATATGAAATTGATCAGGAGGCATTTGTCTCTGGAGCACTTTATTTTGTTAACCTGGAGCTTTGCATATTTACGTTAAGGGTTTATTATCTCTTGTGTTTATTAATTTGCTCATCTCTTTTCACTGTATCATTTCAATTTCTGCCGATTGTGTGCTACAACTTGTAACAAATTTTGTTTCATTTCCTTCTTTGATTCCACATCCCTTTCTTTCTGTCCTGGGCTGTCTATCCCTGTCCCCTCCTCCTTCTCCTTGGCCTCCCCTCCCTCCTCTTGGTTCAATCAACGTTTGTCTTCCTCCCCCTCCCCCCCCCCCCCCCTTACCCCATAAATTTACCAATATGATACATGTACATGCATGCACAACTTGTATTGTAACCATGTGTTTGATCTGTAATTATGCTGTTCATGTAAATTAATTTCTCCTTTTTTTTCCTTCCAAACAATTACACATTTCTAAACATATTCAAATTCATGATTTAATGAAATTGCATACAATGGAACACATATATACATTTTATTACATTCAATGATCATGGACTTTATAAATGGAATCCTTGACCCATTATCTCACACAATCCTTTTTCTGATTAATTTTTAATTAATTAATCTGCTTCCATTATTTGCCTTTACATCCTGTATGTACATGTACCATACAAATCTGCATGAATTGGTTCCTTCAACCTTCTTTATTTTGACTCTTAATCACCTTGTAAAATATATGTATACTGTTGAAATTGCTTCGCTTTACAATGTAACATTTCTAAATTCCCAAACCTCTGTATGTTCACCTATCCCTTCCCTCAAAAATGATCACTGTTGCTATCATTGCATCATCATTCTTACATCCTTTTCTTCCCATTCATCCTCAACATCCCTCTTATTTCCTCTTCATCCTTTTCTCACTTTCCCACTTTCCCACTTTCCCACTGGTATACACATGTATCTCACCTTGTACTCTTTCCTGGTATACCCTTCACCTCATTCACATGTACCTCCCCTACTTGCATGCCCTCCCTCCCTCCCCCCCCCCCCAACTCATTCCTACCAATACCCCTATCTCTAACCCTACCCTCATCCCTACCCCTCATCCCTACATTTACCCCATGCCCCATCCCTACCCCATCTGCCGTCATCGTCCCATAATCCCTACCCCATGCCACCTTCCCTACCCCCTCCCCTGTCATCCCATAATCCCAACCCCATGCCCCATCCCTACCCCCTCCCCCGTCATCCCATAATCCCTTCCCCATGCCCCATCCCTACCCCCTCCCCCTCCCCTCCCCCTCCCCTCCCCCATAATCCCTACCCCATGCCCTATCCCTACCCCCCTCCCCCATCCCCTGTCATCCCATAATCCCTACCCCATGCCCCATCCCTATGTAACCAATGCACGGTCCACCCCATAGCTGATAGGGGTGTGGTTAGCTGTTAAGTTCAGGAATCAGAAGGATCCCCGGGCCAACCCCAGCGCCTTCCTGTAACAGAGGATCTTGCCTGCTCACCCAATCCTGTTGCTCTCCGCTTGCTTCGCTAAATCAAACAAGTATGCAAACAAATTTCAAGAAAATACAAATCCATCTTACCTATATGCAAATTGAATATTTTGTTATGAAATATTTCTTAAATGCCCCCGAAATCAGTTTCTGTATTTCCCTGTGTAATTCTTAGTTTTTGTGATCATGTGAATGTACAGTATGTTGGTGTATATATTCTACACTTGCACTAATTCTATTTTTACACTTTCTGTAGTTGAAAACATAGAAATTAATTATTTACACTTACTACATACATGTACTAACAAAACATACACCATGAGAAGATTACACATGTCACTTTTCAAAAGCATAATCACACTTCATTGAACTAAAATTTTGTTTTAATCCATTCTTCCATTTAATTTGGCAAATGTTGTAAAAAAACTAGTGGAAACTGATAAAGAAGTCACAAATAGATTATCAATACATTTCTCAATAAAAAGATAAAAGAATATTCCCTATTATACATCATGTTACTTAATCTGTAGATTATTCATGATTATAAATGAAACAACAGTCTCATCGTAATACATACCACTCTCAGATCAGTACGATGAAGGTGATTTTTATAGGACGCTTGTATTTCTCATCACCTTTTAATCATCTCTGAATATATACACTTGGAAAAGAAAAGGAACTAATTAATATTTGCTCTAAATATATAAATAGTTTGCTTTTTTGTCAAAGTGAGGAAAATCAGTTTTCTGTTTGTAATGATAACATCTGAAATGTTCACCTGGTGTTTGTATTATGTTTAACCAATTTACATGTATTTATCATTTCTATTATGTACAAATAGAAACTGCTCATCCGTATCATGTTAGCAAATATAAACTATTTCACTCTATTTGTTTTATGCTATATATCAGCATCACACTATTTGTTTTTATATCAGCATCACACATTTACTGTGTACTACTACTAGCTCACAGATATACATGTACATGTCTGAATTCACAGTTTTCCTCTATAAACGGGATATCCATGTATATCTAGTAATCTGACATTTGCTCTGGCGACAATTCCTCTGGGCTTGTTTCATCAAAGCTGACTCAAAGGGATTCATATTAGGATTGCAATTAGGTTTATAGTTAGGGTTGAAATTGCGTTTAAGAATACATGTAGGTTTGAGATTAATATTGGGTATAGTATTATTAGGTTCAGTGTTTAGAATTCGGTTAGTATAGGAAATTGACACAGAGCAATTGTGGCTATGGCAAGTGTTGTACAGCCATACATATGGAAATGAAAGTAATGCTAGACACGGTTTCTAATCCCATATGATATCATATTGATTTGATTTAACTAATCCCTGTCAAAGCTATCTGTTTCTAATCCATTGACTATCTACCACCTGCCTTTCAAGCACCTGCCATTAATTATTCTCCAAACACCTTCATCAATTATGGTTTCATTGTGTGCTCCTGTACTGCTCCCTAAACAGGCAGGAGTGTATACAGGTATTATTAATATTTCATCTATTTACATAACACCCTCTCATCTCTGAAGCCAGTGTAATTGGGGAATTCATGTATGTACAATGTATGTATGTGTGTAATATAGTTGAATTTAAACAGTGTGAAGAGTATTGAGGCTGGTTTTTAGACAAATGAGCTTGCTTTTTAGGAGAATTAGACATAGCCATGTAATGATTTCATTGAAGTGGTTGTACATGTACCGTATGTATCTTGTACAGTAAATCTTTTCCTCAAAATCAAGAACATTTGACAAAGGTACAATGGCATGATAAAACAGTATTATTTTTAGTGCAATGTTTTTTTCTTCTTCAATACAAATGCTGCAAATTCAACAAAATTTAATCTTGTCCTTTTAATAATATACACATTTTGAACACATGAAATAACTACCAAAGAATTTTAACAAGTTCTACCATCTCCTCCATCCACTTGTTTTGCAATATATTAAACACCCAAATATTGTATGGTTATAAATCTGTACCTGCATTGTACTTAGCAACATAATGTGTCTATCAGTTTGAAGTTCCAGCGAGAAAGGTTGAAAAGGGCAATGAAGCAGTTGAAAATACTAATTAAGGAGTCACAGGGGGGGGGGGGGCTAATTTGATAGTCGTCCTACTAGTATTTGACCACCAGGATTAAATTAAGAGAGGCAAGAATTCAGGGGTTGGCTTATAGAGCCTCTGTAATTATGTTAGGGGTTTCCTAGTGACTGCATCTTCAGCATCTGCTGCATGCTTGTAATGAGGGCTGGAGTCCTCTCGATGGACTGTATTCTAGAGGATAAATATAGAGAAAATAAGAAGGAAAGAGTCGCATGTGAAATGGATGGAGAATTTTCGCATTGGAAAAGGGATGAAGATTCTTTTTTTGGTGAGGGGGGGGGGGGGGGGGGAGAAGAGACATAATAGAAAATATTGATATTCAGATCATCAAACGTTGCAAACATGGGGCAAATTCGGGATGAGCATGTCTCTAATCCCTCTCCACTTGCCTGTGACTATGTCACAGAATTTGAATTCAGAGGATATACATATAAAGTAGTAGCCCAAAGTGTCAAGTTATTCATATTTTCGTGAGTTTAGTGAATTTATATATTTTTTTAATAACCTCCGTCTCGTAAGTAAAATATAAGAAAATTATTATAGCTTTTCATCAGCAGTAATGCTCATCTTCTACGGTTGATTGTACTGGTAAATTTATCTAAAGCAGATCACAAATTCTTCTGGCTTGTGCGTCTAATGTATATGAAAAAATT
The DNA here is from genome assembly GCA_035222895.1 of Strongylocentrotus droebachiensis. NCBI lineage: Eukaryota > Metazoa > Echinodermata > Echinoidea > Camarodonta > Strongylocentrotidae > Strongylocentrotus > Strongylocentrotus droebachiensis. The sequence continues at coordinate 128,133 of JAVYIG010005868.1, forward strand.
ATCCTCATATCTCCAATATTCTTCCCCTCTGCTCTTAACTGGCGGGCCCCTTCAGTTGAGGATAATGACTAGAGGGGCTTTATATGACTTTTCACACCATGAGCTTGGAGGCGGTTAAGGGGGTTGTGGTGAACATTGTGTATTTTCATTTAATATTATCCTTTGGGATAGAACATCATGTGGAACAGGAAATAAGTTTTAACAATGTTTTTCTCTGCCTAGCCGATAATGAGCACTGTGAGCCAAGGGAGGGTTGTGATTACGAAAACACTCAAGCTTATAATGAACAAACAGTGCTGTACATACTTATCTCTCTCTCTCC